>CAJVPT010000870.1:0-25055 GCA_910592055.1 Acaulospora colombiana | reverse complement strand
TAGAGTCCTAGATAAATATAAGACTTTGACGAGTGAGTTAGTTAGAGATTTAGCTTTAGCGTCATATATATAATGTATAGCTTACAATTATTTAATAAAGTACACATAACTAGCTTGACAGAGGGTTAATATAAAAAAAAAATACTTTAGATAATAAACAAAAGAGAAGAAAATATTATTGATATATTAGTTTAACTGATAAAAAAGTATAATAAAATGGGTTGACTATATATTATACAATAAATTACTCAACAAAAAGATATAACTCTTCACAATATTATAATGGCAGCTAGTTTATAAACATGTACTATATTGAATAGCATCCTTATTAAAATATTATAAATATACAAATATATATTCAACAAAGAGTGAATTCTTATATAATATATCATATATTTCTATTATAATAGAAAAAGAAAGAAGAAAATCTATTCTAATCCTATATAGAAAATAAATATTTGAATATAATTAAAAAAAATTTATCAATAATACAATCCACTTCAATGGAGATTACTACCGAGTTGGAAAATAAATTAATATTGAACAATAAAATAATAATGAAAAACAGGAGAAAATAAAAGTAGAAACACTCAAAATTAAAATTCAAGGCTATAATATAAGTGAGTATAGCTTATATGCAACTAGAAACAGGCAAACAGTTTTATCATTAACCCTTACTTCATAAACAAAAAAGATAAATATAAAGCAGAAGCAACAATAACTAATATTTCAGAAAACAATAAAGAAGAATTAATGTATACTTGAGAGTATACTAAAATTATTATAATACAAATGCAACTTCCTTTAAAAAATTTTTATTAATGAAAATGAATATTTAAACTTTCACCTGAAAAAAGAAGAAAGTCTTCACAAGTGTCTAAAAGAAATAACAGAAAAGAAAAGACCATCTATTTACAATAACTTGAAAACAAAATTAACAATCAAATATAATATATGAAGATATTAGACAAGAAGATCTTTCAATCAATAAAAGAAGTGGAAAAAAAGATATATAACATGTTAACCTAAAAGATATAAAATACAAAACTCTTTGTTATCTTATAAAAGAATATCTATAAAGATAAGGTAAGATTCAATTATATATATTTATAAGATTAAACCAAAAACAAGAGTCAAGGCTTATATCAAGTAGTATAGTCACTAAAAAATAAATTCAGAAACCTTATAGATGGTTTTCACAATTTTGATCTTAATCTGATTAATCTGTAAATTGGATATGAATCAAATCAAATTAAATTTCAAAATTTTAATCCAATCAGATTAAGATTGAATCAAATTATAATTTATAAAATTATTGGATTCAAATTGTATTCAAATTAAACTTGATATAATTCAAATCAGGTATGTATCAGTCCACATGAATTGTTATATAATTATTTAATTTCATTTAAATTGAATTATCTAGGAAATTAAATTGAACCATCTAGAAAATTCAAATAGGTTTTTTTTTAAAAAATAATAAAAAAGGAAAGTTAAAAAAATTCAATAAATACTCTTCTTGATGATTTTTTAAATATTTCTTTACAATATTATAGTTTTGCTGCTTAATTACTTTTATCGTATTCTTTGCTTTTGCTAATTTATCTTTTTAAAAATAGAATATGAAAACTTATTTGATAGTATACAATTTGCATATAATAAAAGTAGCAATTTAACTAGTTATAACAATATCGATATTGAAAATACTAATACAAGTAATTTATTAGAATCGGTCTTAGTTACCTTGACAATTTCTAGAAGTAAAGTATGGAAACACTTTACAAGGAGTGCAAGTTTTAAAGAGAACAAAAAAGTTTAGTGGAGGCAGTACTTCTAATCTAATAAAACATCTTGAAAAAACTCATTCAACAAAATTAAATTTAATAACTGGCAATACCGAAATTGTCAATTTTTTTAAAACAAAGATAATTTTAAATAATTTTTAAAATTTTAAAAAAAATATCATTAATTTTTTATATTTATATATAGTGGGCATATAACTCAACAAAAATGAGAAAAAACTTGTCCAATGAATTGTTATCAACCAGTAATATTTTACAGTTGTCAAGAATCAACTTTCCTTGCTTTTATAAAAACATTAGCATTAGATACAAATATACTATTGACTACTTCTATTAAGACCTGTATAATAAACTTTTATTTAAATGATCAAGAAAAAATTCAAAAGATGTTACAAGAGATAGAAAGTTGTATTTTATTTACACTCGATATTTGGACATCAGATTCAATGAAAATATTTTTAGGCATAACTGACATTTTATCAATAAAGATTAGAGAATGTAGAGTATAACAATAGACTTTATACAGCTGTGAGATACTCATTCAAATGAAAATATTAAAGAAGTATTTTTATCATGTTTAAAGAAATTTATGATTCAAACAAAGGTAAATTTTTAAAATCAATATAATAAAAGACTAAAATAGTTTATTTAATTTTAAAAATATCAGGAATTACAACTAATAATGCTACAAATAATGTTACATTTGCTAAATTAATAGAAAAGTGGAGTAAAACTCAAGAAATAGTTTTTAGTGCAACAGAAAACCATTTATATTGTTTCACATATGTTATTAATTTAAGTATATAAAAAGCTTTAAATATATTAGGAGAAAATTTAAAATAAATAAGCTTATACAGTATATACAATATATGGTTTTTTATATTTACTAATTTATTTATATTTAGTTATAAAAACTGGTTATAAAAATATAATCATCACCTCATCAGCTAGAAAATTAAATGATACTTGCAAAAATTAGCAAATAGAAACTTTAAAACCTATTTTAAATGTAGAAACTTGGTGAAATTCAATATATAACATAATTGCATGTGCTATAAAGCTAAAACAGTATGTTTATCTCCCATTAGTTAATATTTATTTAATATAATTTAAACAGTTTACTATATATTTGTAAACAATTTAATACTTTATGATGTCAAGTCAAGAATTAAAAAACGATATATTTATAGATAGTAATTGGAATTTATTTGAATAAATAATAAAATTTTGTGGATATTTTCATAAAGCAACTACAATGGTATCAGAATCAATATATTCAATACTTTATATTACAATTCTATTATATAATATTTTAATTGACTATTTGAAAAATATCATCAACAATAATAGGATTAATTCAAATATTAAAGAAGCAACAAAAATATATAGGGATAAAATTTTAGAATACTATAACAAAACAAATAAAATTTATACATTGGCAGTTGTTTTAAATCTGCAATTTAAAATAGAATACTTTATTAAAAATAGCTGGGAAATTTAATTAAGAGATAAAAAAAGAATAAATATATTTATTATATTTATGTTTATTTGTAATAGAACTTGCTAATATTAAATATTTTGTATTTTTTAGTGTTAATAATATTTTTCAAGAATATGAAGAATTAAATTCAAAAACTATAAAAGCCATTGAAATGAGAGAGACATATAATACAGTTAGAGTAAAATTATTCAAGTGATAGTATATAGAAAATCAAAATAAATTACAGTTATATTTTTTATTATCTCAAGTAACAGAGAAAATAAATATTTTGGAATGGTGAAAAATAAATGAACAATAATTTCCATGTTTGACATATATTGCACATGATTACTTAGTAATACCTACAACTAGTATACCTATAGAATAGATTTTTTCAACTAGTAAAAATTTAATTATTGATAAAAGAAACTGGCTTTTAGATAAAACAGTAAGAATATGCATATGTTTAAAGATAAAGTAGCAAGGGCCTCTAGCAAGCAACAATTAAAATTTTACTTGACATATAAATTTTGATACTATTTATATATAAAATAGCATTTAATATATTAAATAAAGCCATATTTGCTCTAATTATAGTTATTAAAGTTATGTTAATTGAAGTTAAAAAATAGAATTACTTTATTGAAAGAGCAATTGTTAAAACAAATAATTTGAAAGCAGGTATTGATATCATAAATACTAAAATTATAAGCAAGAGTAATATACAGTAATTGTTGACCTGGTGTAAGTATCATAATTATTAAAAATCGATAATATGATAGATCAATATTACAAATATGTATATAAATTTATATAAAATCTGAGATATATGATTGAATTCAATCAATTTATAAAAAAAAAATTGTGATCAGTTTATAAAAAAAAATTGTGATCAATTTTAATTTTGCTGCTAAACAGTTCCTTTTATTGATCAGTGTAAGCAATACACTAACTGCCCTTATATTTTTATTAACTTGTTATAACTTTTTGCTTGATATATATACTTGTTTTTTATATTTTATATTTTATTAGCCATTAACAGTCAGCTTTAACTTTGTCAATTCCCAGTCATTCATCTATTGATCTAAAGTTAACCACAAGTTTACATCCTAAAGTTACAAATAAGCAATACTTTGCTGATACTATACATATTGTTGTTATTATTTTATTACTCTAGTACTAACTATAATATTTGCTTTCGTTTTCTAGTTTTTTAATCTCAGCTATAATTGATTACAAGCCTTTAACTTATACCATAAACAAGTAAGCAATATTTATCAATATTATAATGATCTGCTATTATTTTATTGCTGCTAGTATTGAACATGACACCATTTAACAAGCATGGATCAAGTTAACTTAAGTCAAAAAGCTGCAAAAAATTGTTGATTCCTTTTTACAAAAGGTGAGTGGAAGAAATTTTTAAATCGATATACCCTTTATATATTGTATTGATTAAGCATGCTATATATCTCTAGTGGGAAACCTTGAACTAGCAACCTTTGCTATATTGGTACTGAGACAGAAATGGTATAGCAAGGGTGCCTAATGCCTTCAGTGAGAAACCCTGAACTAGTGCAGACAAGCTTGTTATTGAACACTGCTTATAGGTACCAGTCAATACCATTTATTATCAATGGAAAACCTTGGATCAGTATATGAAATTTTATTGACAACAGGCTAATTTTGACTGTCAATTTTTTATTTTACATTAGCAGGATACTGTATATATTAAGCTAATTTAAACAAAATAAAAAAAAAACTTTTTCTTGCAGATTACTGATTTCTTAAAAATTTCCTTGTATGATAATTTTTAAAGAAAAAGAAAAAGTGAATGGGAAGATAAGTTCACAAAAAGAACTGAGAAGTAGACACTTACAAACAAGACCCAACTATAATGAAAAATTTTGGCAAAAGGAAAAACAAGAGTTATACACAAAGAATCCAATATGCAGCTCCCAAAGGAAACCACTCTAGACAAGGGAAAAACAATTAGCCAAGTAGAAAACAAGGCAAACGAATAGGAAAACAATATGAAGAGAATGTACTATATCATAAAGGATGGAAATAAAGCTAAGAAGACAAGATTTTCCATGACAAAATCCCAAGCACAATGGAGTGAACAAGTTGAAGAAAACTTCCAGCAAAATGGTTAAAATATGACAAATACTTTTATTCCAGAAAGGGAATAGAACTTAAAACTACTACAACAGCCTCTACAAAAGAACCCCAGGAAAGAAATGAAGAAACAGAAGTAGAAAAATATCCAATGGAAAAGGACTTTGAACCAGGCTCATCCACGAATACAACAGAGTATAGAAAAACTGCCCATCCACGTAATAGACTGGAAAAAAACTTGAATCCTTATTACAAATCCAGGCCAAGATCTCCCTTCAATAAAAGCACTAAGTATAGCAGAGAAAAAGTAAAAGTTGGCATAAAAGCTAGCGAAATCCCAGGAAAATCATCTACTTAAAAGATTACATACTTGACAAGAAGTCTTAACTCTCTCGAAGGTTTTACTGGCAATCCACAGCGAGAGAAAAATAAAGATAAACACATCACTGCTATATTTAAGATCAACAGGTAGCTAATGAAACATGTAACACAATCTTACCTAATATCAATTATAAACATCTTATATATATGCAAATACCCTATCAGAACAAAAAAGGAAAACAGTATCAGAGTGTGTGACATCCCACTAGACACAAAATTCATTGATGTGCAACAAACCTTTTTTAAATATGAAGTGATCACCAATATTAGCATGTTTATGCAACAAATGTGGCAAACTGTAACTATCACCTTTTCCGGAAAAGAGGAGAAAGATCAAATCATAAAGAAATGGAGTATTGCTATGAAAGCAGACTCAGTCAAAGTCTTTGATGCACAATGGTCCTTACAACAAATGAAAGATCGTGGTATCATTACAGTCAAACTTATCAACTTACTACCAAATACTATGCTTTTGATCTTTGTTATATCTGTATACAAAGCAAGGCAAAGACATGTTACATTACAAGATACATGTCATATAAGAGAAGACACTTTGCAATAATCAGTTTTTAAACACAGGAAGACTTAAAGGTAACAGTAGCACAAAGTTTTCAACTTGGCAAAACCATTACAGAATGGAAACCTATTGAGACTAAACTGTGTACCATATGTGATAGCACAGATCATTTAGTAGCAAAGTGTCCATCCAACAAAAGAAGAGCACAATGACAACAATACCACCATGAACAAGCAAACAAATTTGAGAAATTATACAATAAATATAGATCAGCATGAGCAAGAACAGTCAGAAACCTGACAAATCCTCTTAAAAATAAAAGGACATATCCAACTCATATGCAGCAGCAGTCAGACAGAACCATAACAACAGAGAAAGATCAAAAAATCAAGAAGGACATGATACCCTCAATGAAATCTTGACAATCCTGAAAGGTCTCCTAAAAGAAATCACAATTATCAAAAAAGACATTGCAGACCTCAATGAAGGAATCATGTTTCTAGAAAGGAAAGACATGAAGACCATGAGTCAAGCTGAAGAGGAATCAATTCCCTCAACAAGCATAGCAACAATGCAACAATCAAATATGACAGGAAAACAGCAAAATAGCATCCAAGTACAACAATAACAACTATATTTATCAATTGATAGAATGGATAACAATATGAATAGAGTCCTTGAGATAATCACTGGGCTCATATCAGAAAATACAAATACACCAACCCAATAATAATAACATAGAAAGTACAATAAGTACTTTACCTGAAGAAGAAAATATTATTGAAGATATCCTAGCTCCTCAATTAAACAAAGAAATTCAAGAAGACAATATGAAAAATATAATAAAAAATTCTATTATCCAACCTACCTCTCAACAAACACCATTTAACAAAAATAACAACCAAAATACAGCAATAATAGAAAAGTTTCAGTTACCAATTTGGAAAGTAGCTACCCTTAACTGTCAAGGAATTGTAGAAGAATATAAAAAACAAACTTGGTTCAACATGTGCTACACATAGCAGTGGAGCATAATAATTACTATAGAAATGAATAGTTCTTCAGCACAATCAAAGTACTGGAAACATACTGAATATAACAAAATCTGCACCTACGAAGAAACACAAACAATCAGACAAGGCTTAAACCTAATAATACAAAAAGATATCACTACATGCCTCTATAGCTATCAAACAGGAGAAGGCAAACTACTCCGAGTAGACTCGTCATTTCTGAACAAAAAGAAAGTCCAAACTATCAGTATCTACTTCCTAGCAAACCCAAGATGTAAAAAAAGACAAAAAACCCTAAACATCTTAGCCAAATGGATACAAGAAGTGAATCAACAAACTGAAACATAATTGTCTTGAGAGACTTAAATGGTACACCAAATCTATCATTAGATAAATTCAGTAATAGAAGACTGTCCACCTCAAATAAATCCTCAGGTCCTCAAATAGAGATACTTATAAACAATAACCTGAAAGATACCTTCTAAATCCATAATCCACAAAAAAAAAAAAGTATACATAGAAGAAAGAAGATAGCAAAAGTCGAATTGATCAAATATGGATTAGCCAAATCACTATCTGGCAAAGTAGCAAGGCTATCATCGAGGATATGATAAATCTCCTAATAAGCAGTGATTATATTCCCATGGTAACAGAGATCGAAATCTGGAATCTAAACACAAAAAAGAAAGCAACACACCATAAATCAAATGACAAATATAATTGGCACCTTACCAATACAGAACAATGGTCAAAGTTCTTCAGGAAAATTGAAGAAGGTCTGACTAAACAGCCATAACACAAGGATTAACTGACAAAAAATAAAATGCTCTTTGTAACAACATCCTTAAAGCAGCAAAAAATCATATCTCTAAAAGAAAACATCACCTCAAAAAGAGAATACATCTAGATACACACAAACAGAAGAATACTTTGACCAAACTACAAATGTGGAAAAATCAAATTTGATAAATTCATGGAGACACCACATTGACTATGATCAAAATACCAGAACTAATAGAGAATCGCTTTCCAGACCTGGTGATACAACTCAGAAAAATCTAAAAGAATACACAAAGAAGTATTCTCAAAAATAAATAAGTGTAATTCATCAAAATATCAAGGCTTACAAGATTGTGAGTAAAGCTATCACAAATAAAAAACAAGTGAGAATGATCAACGGAGAATTGCGATTAAACAGACATTCCTGGCAAGCAACAAAAGAGCAATGATCAACAATATCCTGGAGTGACTACACAGAAAGATAATATTGGACAAGTTAATAGAAAAAGGTAAAGAGATAAATATTATCACAGACCCTTATTAAATAAAAAACAAAGTCTACAATATTATCATATCTGGACCCTAGCAAGGAAAGATCAACTCCTAGGTAACCACCCACTTTGGAAAAGAGAAAGCACAAAATCAAGGAGAAAATATATACACTAGCACTACAAGATATATCCTTGAGGAAATAAAGGAAACCATTAGGAGACATAGAACTAAATCAGCCCTAGACATAAATGAACTTCTATAAATAGTATACAAGAAACTTGGTGACAAGGCCTTAGAAACAATCTGAACAATTTTCAACCAAATACTCAAGCATTGAGAAACCCCAAGAAAATGGAGTAAAGGAACGATCTATCCAATCCCCAAGTTTAAAGAGTGGGAAAACAACTTAGATATCACACATCCTATCACCTTATTAGATACGAGCCAGAAAATTTTTACAAAAATCATAACATACAGATTAGCTAAATGCCTCAAAGAAATATACTGTCTAAACTAAACTGGGCTGCACTTCCAGAAAGCAGCACTCAAGAACCAATACATATCCTAAATAAAATTATTGAGCATGTCAAGGAACACAAGAAACAAGTGTAGATCTTAAGTCAGGACATGTCAAAAGCATATAACTCAATAAACAGAGGAATGCTGATCAAAGCAATGCACCAAATAAAGATCCCATGATGGATAATCAATATTCTAACAAACATGTTAGAGAATAGACAAAATATCATACTCACCTGCTATAGATCTATAGAGGCATGCAGTGTAAATGATGATATTGATCAAGGAGATACCATTTCCTCTCTACTTTGGAGAATCTTTTATGATCCCCTTATTACAAAAATTAAAAATGAATTCAAAGGATACTCAATCATCTCTAAAAGTTGCACCAACCTGGAAACAGAATAGAAAAAATCACATATAAATATGGCAGTAAGTGTTTATATAGATTATACAACCTGGATTATATACAATAAAACAGAGCTTCAGCAAATAGTGAAAAGAGCAGTACAATTCTACCATATAAACGACATCCAAGTCAACCCACAAAAGTCACAGCTGATCATAATAAATGAAAAGAAGTGTGACTATGAATCAGGAGTAACAATGAATCAACAAACAATAAAGGATAATCCAAAGGATACACCAGTTAGAATCCTGGGAGTCTGGCATAACAGCTCGGGATAGAAGGAATACCAGAGGTCACTTATTCAACAAAAAGTCAGGAAAACTCAGACACTTATGGGAATGAAGAGAGTAACAGACAAACAAATACAAAATATAGTGAATCATATTTTGTTGCCTCTATAGAATACCTTTGCAATGACATAATACTAACAAAGAAAGAATACAATCTCCTAATGAGTAGCATAACAACAACATATAAACACAAACTGGGTCTGCTCAAAACCATGCCGAATAACATGTTATACAACAAGTATGAGTATGGCCTCTTTCACATCTGGGACAGACAACTACTCCTATATGCAAGAAATTGGCCAACAAGAATAAACAATGGCAACATAGCAGGAGAAATTATAAGAGCGAGACTTCAAGAACTACAGAATCAGTTTTGGTCAACAAACAATGTATGTAGCCATCTCATCCAACCATTAAAGAGACAAGGATAAACTTAACACATGACATTATCTGATTACTAAGAAGACATAGTATTACATTCAAAATGCACAAGGAGAACTCAATATTAACTACAGTAACAAAAATTGATACTATATTGAAAGCATTGTAAGCAAAGATTTCTATAATAAAAATCAACACAAATTACAAAAACATGGGCTCCTATTTACAGGACAACTAATAAATGCAAACAAAACTAAAATCCTGCATTGGTGTCAAATAATCAGGCCCAAAAGAAAACCAACTTCCGGTCCAACTCCAACCTGGTTCCATACTATAAAAAACCTAATTAACAACTAACTAGAAAGTAACAAACCTGCCTCAATAAAAGAAACCAATACTTTCCTTCAATGTACCTCAACAACTAATCAAAATACAGTAAAATCCCACTAGATATGTACTAAACAAGATCAGAAAATCATAATATGAAGAAAACAGAAAAGGATAAATCAGAATGCCATACTCTACAAATATTATACACAAGAAAAAGAGCAATCCCCAGTACAGGCTTGCACCAGATATTCAAGAAATATATAGCAAAACCTGGAACAAGTAACAGAGTGTACCTTCATCATAGCAAAACAACAGGTAGTGAATATCCCAATACACAAAAGCAAGGTATCATACAGAGAGACCCCTGCAATAACCCAGAGTCAGCAAGGTGGAGAAACCATGCATCTCCTATCTTAATGAACACAGCTTTGAAGGAACTTAACACCAGAGGAAATAAGATGCAAGAACGAGAACTTCAAATATACATATCTAAAAGATAAAGTAACTGCAACATTTCTTCAATACAATAGACTAGATCTTAGAGCAACTTACAAATATATCTGCAGCACTAGAAAACTATGAATATTCGATATATATATAAATGGGTCACTCACAAAAAATTAACAATAGTTTCCACATGGGCTTTGGATAGATCATTATACCCCCTGACAAGAAAGAATTCAAATTTAAAGGTCAAATCCAAAACCATCTATTATCAACAAGGGCAGAAATCACAGCCATCCTTACAGCAATTAGCGTCATGTCAGAATATAGCAGGACCAGAATCTTTACAGATAACCAAGCAGCTTTAAATAGAATAAACAAAATAATGGAAATTGCAGAAAACGAAATAATAAACACACAAAAAAAATACAAATCTTATTATTCAAATCAAATATCTGTGCAAAAGAAAGAGCATCCAATTGGAGATACTCAAAATAAAAGTACATTCAAGGATATAATATAACAAAAAAGCAGACAAATTAGCACAAATAACACAAATTCAAGGTATGAAATTGGGAGAAAAAATTTTAGAAATCCACCCATATACATGTAAACATCTAACAATAATTCCACAGTGGAACAATCAAAACCTGGACATCTCACTGAAAGAAACAACACATCAAATAATTCAGGTGATACATTTAGCAAAATGAAGACTTTTGAATAGAATCAGATGCAACTTCAACAACCTAATAATCTCACAGATCCACTGGAAAACAACAACTAACCATTTGTAGTACACCAAAATGAGCAACAACACAACAAACTGGGAAGACCAAAAATACAGAAGGTTCATTCTGAACTTATGGAATAATGAACTGCCAACAAAAGAAAAACTAAACAAAAGATTATCAACAATTTATCAAAACAATAAATGCCTGCAATGTGCAAAAGTCGAGACATGTACCCACCCCTTTATATGCCAGAAACAAAAAGAAAAGACATGAAACAAAATCAAGGAAATAATAGTAAACCGTATAAATATACACAAGAAACAAAAACCAAAAGAATCCAACAAGGATCTCATGATAGCAGAGTTGAATCTAGACTTTATACTATATATTGAAGCTTATATTAGGAGTGCAATCTTCAAAAGAACCTTTTATAAAATCAGGGAGGTGATCACAGAAAAACATATTAGAACCCAATGTTTAATAGACATAAGAACCCAAATAATAGAATACCTTCATGAGATATGGGCTGATAGATGTAAATGGTTCCAAGAATGGAAATGCAAGGCAGGCATCACCAGGAAAAAAGAGAAAGCAACCAAGTACAGCACAACCACTTTAGATGCATACTTCACAGAAAGAGAGTTTTACATTAATAGTCAATTTACAAAATTGGTAAACAGCTACATGAATGCTCAGATAAATACAATTGTTGACCCATTTTACATTTTTGAAATTTCTTTTAGCACTAGCCCAGCCTTGATAGGTTAGCCCTCCAGATAGGGTGGCAACAAGTCGCACGATGAGAGGCTCTCTAGGGAATACCTTTCTATTGAGTTTTATTTATAAGTAGATAAATAGTACCAAATAGATTCAAATATGTAATCACTTAATATTACTATACATCATAATAAATAAACAAGGCTGCGTCAATATTTTTTTTTAAAAAAAAAAAAATTAAGCCAATTTAAAATATCTCAATATAAAAACCTTCATTGCTACTCTCTATTTTCTTGTATTACAAAAATATGATAATTCAATAAAATATATTATATTTTTTAGCGAAACGATATATCACTTGTTGAATATTCACCTGATCATTTCTGATCCCAACATAGATACTTCTCAAAATATAAATATAATAAAAATACTTGTATATATTTTCAAGTTTATTAACAATAAAACAATACCAAGTAATCTGGTGAAAGGATTTTTCGAGATTCTTGGTTACTTGTGATAATGATTTGAAAAATGCTGCTACTGCTTTGAGAGTCAACATTGACAATGCAAAAAAATCCAAAAAAGATCCATAAAAATTTTGTAAATTAAAATTTTTGTAATTTTTTTGTAACTATACTAACTCAACTAAATTACAGGTCAGGGAAAATTTATTGACTCAAAAGTATTTTGAGGAGATATATGCAGTAAAAATGATATATCTTAACTCCTCACTAGTTATAATGGAAAAAAAATAAGAAAAGTGAATATTTGAAAAAACAAACCCCTTGCCTTCCTATATACTTGTGATTGATGCTACCTCCTATCTTTCAAGAATAATAAAAAAAAATGAAAAAATAATAGTTTGTGATAGAGCCTCCAACAAGGTGATACTGCTGTATACTAAAATTATATTGGTTCTAATATATTTGAACTCATAAGAAGCCCAATTATTAATATATTTGTTTTGTGCTGATAAGTTATCCAATTGTCAGAAATCAAAGAATTAAATCAAGGTGCCTTAACAACTGTAGAATATATATTTAACTAAACTTAAGTTTTTAATTTTTAAAACTTTATTAATGTTAATGTTTGTAGGTATCTTTTGACAAGAGAAAGTGGGATATTTATCCATATATATAATATATCTGTTGAATTATGAGGGTCTGAAAGGCAATATTTGCAAGAAGAAAAAGTTGTAGTGATAAACAGTTTTCTTTTCAACTATGTCATGCATATATTTCTAAAGATGTGACTTCAAGTATACAAAAAAAAAATAGAAAAATATGATCTATCCTGACTAGATAGCAATAAATATAGTGCTACTGACAAAGGAATTACAGTTTCTTTTGATAATAAAAAATATATTTAAACTATTCTTTAGGTCTATATGAGATCTATTTAGCCTGGAGATATAGAAAATTTGCTTACACCAACCTTAATTTTTTGGATCATACAATTGTAGCTACTTGCTTAAGAGAAATAAGACCTGTTAATGATAAAGAATTTGTCTGTAGTGAAATGGATTTTGATATAGGCAAATTTTACATGGTTAAATGGGGAATTAAAATTGAAATGATAGGTATTTTTTAAATATTACAAATTATTAAAAACTTAATTTATTAATAAATTAAAATTGCCACAATTTTTACTAGGAAATACTCTTTATTGCTAGTCAGAGAATGAATTATATAATACTACAGTATTACTAATAAAAGGTATAACTTGTGAGTTATCTCAAAATTTGACCAAAAAAATAGTATCAACTATAAAAAAATAGAAAGAAGATAAAGAAAAAGCATATCATATGGATTATCGATATAAATAATTATTGACAAATCAACGTGATTTGCAAGTACTTGAAATATCAATAATAAAAAATAAAAAAAAATGATATAGAAAATCAAGTAATTTTAGAGAGTACTGGCTATAGTAGGAAGTATATTAATATAGAAGCAAGTGAATAACTATGGGTTAAATAAATAAATTTATTTAAATGAAATAAAAGAAAAAATTTTAAATTTAATATTAAAAAATATTTCTGAAAAGAAATACACTAGTTAAAATTTTTTTATTAAAATAAAGCCAGATTAATTTAAAAATATTTAATTTAATTTAATTAAAATATTTATAGTTGAACATGCTTTGAAATAGATTCAAAATATATCAAATTGATTTTAAATTGTTTTTGTATTGAATCCAAATTCAGATTGAGAACAGATCGAATTGAATCAAATTTGGATATGAAACAGATTAGATTAAACTGTTATAGTTTTGAATCAGATTGGATCAGTTTAAAATAAATCAGATCCATATTCAATTCATATTTATAAAAACTAGATCAAATTAAATCTAGTTAAAATCTAATCCAAATTGATCTATTATAATTACTAGTGCCTTTAATCCAGATAAAAGCAACATGAATATGTGAATAGGCATAGTCCTCAAAGATCATAAAAATCAAACAATAGAAATAACAATGAACATAACAGTTATAGGATTTTATAGCATTGCTGAACTCCTAGCAATCCTTATTGTCATCAATGTAATTAAACACAAATGTACATGTAATATTCACAATGACTTCTTAATCGCTATCAATAAAATCAATGAAGCCACAATCAAACCTATAAAAAAATGCAAACATATTAGAATAGTTAGTGCAATAATTAAAACCATAAAACAACTATACCTAAAAGTTATATTGCATAAAACTCAATCCAATAATCCAGCAAAAAAACACTGCAGAGTTGACAAGCTAGTCTGAAAAAGTCTTGATAACATCCCATCTAACATAACAGACACCTTTTCATAATATATTTGCTATAAGGAACTTACAATCTTCAAACTTCAGACACTGAAATTTTCAACAATATTAGAAAAACTATTACAACAATACAATAAATATAATATAACTGAAATTGAATCAACCTTGATAGACACAAGGATCTGATATATAGAAAAAAGAAGAAATATACTGAAAGAACTCACTAATAAACCTCTATCTCTCCAATATAAACTCATCACCCTGTAATATGTAACCACGGAATCAAACATTCTTCATCAAACTATGGAACAAGAAACTACTTACTATGTTTATCCTCAAAAAAGATACCCTTGCACATATATGATCAACACTTGCTTTGAATACATAGCTACAGAAGATAATATATACCCCTTCTCATGCAAGCAACATAGCTTAAACATTAAAAAAATAATATTTAACATAATTAATAGAGAAATAATGACAAAAAAGGACAGCCTTATCAATACTAACATCAAGGCCAAAACCTTAATCAATCTTGATAACTACAATACATGGGACACTATCATTAGAATAGGGATCAGCAAGAGTATAACCAATATAATAATACAACACTTGAATCAAAATAGACTGGCAGAAACTATCAGAGGCATAATTAACAATATCAAATTCATCATTTTCAATATATGAGAAAACAGATGCAGGCATTTTTACAAATGAACCTAAGATAATGATATCTTACATAAAAAGAAAACAAACTATAAATAAAGTAATCACCAAAAGCTGCAACTCATATCACATATACAACTAGACCACAACCTGCTAATCAATATCATCTCTAATATCAAAACAATTTTCGACATCTTCTTGTATACTAATGGAGTCTAGGTATATTAGTTTTATATACAATATGAGCAACAAGTTATAGAAGGTCTAACAACAAACTAATTTTCTTAAAGAAACTTTTATACAGGTAACATAGGAAAATACTTATAAAATAGTCTTGTAATTAAAGTAATTATACTCTAAAAACTTTAATAAAGTGGACCTGTTTCATGTATTAAAAAAATAATAATAATAAAGTTTCTCAAGAAAATAAAAGACAAAGGTATATTAAAAAAGAAAGATGATAATAATATTTACAAAAAAGTAATAAGAATTGGTACACATAATATTAAGAATATCTCAAATACAGTAATCTAACATAGTCTTATAGAAAAGATACAGGAACATGAAGTAGAAATGCTAGAATTAAGTTAATTTAGCCAAATTGACCAACACAAAGACAAAATAAGTATTCAGCAATCAGATATTATATAAACATTTTTATAATACCAATACAATCATTATATATGAAACAGAAGTTAGTCTACTATCAAAAAAGTTTTTTTTAAAAAAAGTAGCATTAATAGAAGTAATAGAAAAATATATAATTACAGTCAGCTTATTAATAAAAAGAAAAAAATCTGTATTATACAAATATATATATCAAATAAGCAAAGAAGCAAAAAAATATAAAAGAAAGTAAAAAGTCTTATTAAGAATAATCATGGGTAAGGCATTTATATAATATTAATAGAGGGATTTCAATACAGTATACAATTCAGTAGAAGATAGAATATTATTTTCCTAAGCAAAGTTCAAACCATTATGGTATTCAAAAATCTCTCTATTTAACTTTTTTAATTAATAGGGCTTCTTAAATAAATAGGTAGTATAGGAAGACAAAAATAAAATTTCAACAAAATAGAATGTAATGAGTAGGACTGAATTGACTACATATGGATATCACAAGGCCTAATAAGATATCCATATTACAATTTGACAATCAGAGCATGAAGGAAATTTTAAATAGTGACTATACAATGCTAATAATAACACTATATAATACAAATCTTTTTATCAGAGATATGTTAAACAAATTGTTTACCAAAGAAAATAAAAAATAGATATAAAAAGATTAACAATAGATTAATGGCAGGCATTCAATAATAGTTTGAACTATAATTTCAAAATTATATTAGATTTTCTATTATAAAAAGAATTAGAAGAAAATGCAATGGAAGTTCAAGTAAACAAAATATGAAAGATATTCAAAAAACTAGTTGAAAAGGCAGTCTTTAACAAGCCTATAATCAAAAAAATATTGATCTTAAGAAATAAGTACTATAGAAATAATTCAAAGTTCATCAAATACAGAAGAGCACTATAATTAATGACACTTTTCTAAAAAGCAGAGTCTTTTAACAACACCGACAAGCTACAAAATCTTAGTACAACTATAGAAAAATATAACAGAATTCACAACCTCAATTATCAAATTGAAAACTGATATATTTAATATAGTATCCTAAATATTTATAGATACTATTGAAAAAGAATATACAAGATATAATAGAAGATCTTAAATTTACTTATCAGAACTTTGAGCAAGAAAAACTAGAGATACAATTAAAATAACTTTAGAATAAAGATTTGAGAACCTGTGAAATAATAAAAAGATAAACTTACAAATAGAAAGAAAGCATATCAAAATAGTTTTGGATAGGGTCAAAGTTAAAAAAAAAATCTGAATATATTATGACCAAAAAGAGTGATATTTAGAAAGAAGTTAAAAGATATCATTAGAAAACCTTTAGAAAGTAAGAAGTCAACATTGATAATTTCACTAATGACTAGAAAAAAGAATACAATCCCAAGAGTAAAACACTCTGAATGCTTTTCAATAACAAAGCTCCAGAAAAATCACAAATTAGCTATGAAATGATAAAAAAGCTAGCTTGTTATCGAAAAGAATATTTAAGAAAAATAGTAAATATTTTTCTAAAATGGCAAACAACACCTACTAGTTGGAAAAAAACCATATTTATCTAATAGTAAAATTAAAGCTATAGAAATATAATCTTCTAAATACAAGAACTATTGTATTACTAAAAGTTATAAGAAAATATTTTACTGAAATTCTAATAAATAGACTAGAAAACATCTACAAGCTTAACAATATTCTGAAAAGTCCTAATTTTACAGAACTATTGATTAAAGTATTGCAAAACTGATCCAGATTCTCAACAATATCTGTGAAGATGCAAGAGAAAACAAGAAGTTGTATATATTCTTTCAAGATATAGTCAAGACCTATTATACAATTAGCTTGAATATGTTAACAAGAGCTATGAAAAGGATCAAACTTTTAGAAGGGTTTATTAAGATTATAATAGGCCCGTTTTAGGATTAGGAATTAAAATTATAATTGAAAATGGATCACAAGATCAGTAATAGCTAGAGATGGGATTGATCAAAAAGAAACTATTTCACTTTTAATGTAAAAATTTTTTATAATTCTTTGTTGTGTAAAATTCAAAATAACAAAACAAAGGGATAAGAAATATCAGTTACCTGGAATTCAAGTCTAAAAGAAGAAAGAATTAACAAAAAATTGAAATCTAGTGCTGTAGGCTAATTCAGCAAATCCATCACTAATCTGTAGTGCCTCACATAATCTAAACAACTAATATATATATATATATATATTATAAAGCTGGCTCAGTCTCCAGTTGGTCTTTATTAAACTTTTACTTCATATTACATTGTATTATTAATTTCAAAGTTAACTAAACTTCACGAACTATAATAGCATGTATGTTAGGAGTTTTAGGAAAAGATATCTCCTGGCTCAGATCTCCTATAGACCTCCGTGGCCTATTACCTTTCTTTCAAAGAACTAACTTGCCTAGGCTAAGTTAGTGCCATGTTTCTTTAGTTCTGATGTAAAAAGGAATTTGAAAACTTTTGGTTTCTCCAGTCTAGGTTAACAGGATTTGTAACTTTTCTTGTGTGGACTTTTGTAGGATTGTGTGACCATTTGCCTTTTGTTTTCTTTTCTGACTTTATGATATCTTGAGATATTTCCTATTCATTTATGGCTTCGCATCATCTTTTCCAGATTAATTTTGCCATATTTTGTATTTCTTCCAGGTATCCCATGAGGATTGGATTGGTTTTCTTTTTGCAAATTCTAGCCCATTCTCTGATGAGTTTTATCATATCGACAGGAACCAGACTATTAGCTATCATTTTTGTTAGAGCTTGACATCTTTCTGTTTGATTCTTTAATCTGTTCCTGGACCCAAGATTTGCTTCTTTTCTCTCTGCTCTGCAGGTAGATTATTATCATCTCTTTCATACGTATTTAAAAATCAAACTTATTTTTTCTGCATGTATATATATGTACTTGATCTTCTACTGACACATTGCATCTGATGCATCTGTTACATCTATATATGTCTCCTCTTCAGTCATAAAGCTTAGTCATAGTCAGTAGTTCTTGTATCCAGGACTTTAGTTTAAAGGCCCATCGTTGATGGTTCTCTGTGTCTGTTGGTCCAGCTGTAATTTTCCTAAATCTCAAAAATTTAGTTATAGCATTACAGTTAACTTTATTGATATCCTGGCTAAGGTATAGATTACTTTCTAGACTACACCATTTTTTAATCTGTTCATTTTTGGCATGGTTGCACATCATGAACTGCTAGAACAGTTGATCACCTTATTCTTGTATTTGAGCTCCAGTATGTTTCCATTAAGTTGGGTAATATCCAAGTTTGTGGTTTGCCATTTGAGTCTCACTCTTTTGACTATTCCATCTACTTCAGTATGGATCTGTATACTGCCTCTTCAGATCTTGTAACTTGTATCTTAATTTTCTTTATCCTTGCTAGGTCTTTGGTATATATGACTAACCTAGCTATCTTGCTTTTATTCTTTCTAGTGTTTAGAACAGTGGCTACTATCTAACTATCTGTATTTAATAGCACTTCTGTTTCTTCAGGAAGAGAAAGTAATGCAAGTACAAATGCATTCAGCTCTGTCTCGTTTGCTATTGTTTTCTTGAATATTTTATGGGATATAGAAGTAGTTTCCTCATTCGTCATCTGATTTTCAACCAGAAAAGTAATGAGTAGAAGTTTCTATAGCAGCTGGCATCAGTTGTAACTCTTACTCTCTGCCATCCTTTCATATATTGCTACAACTCTTGAATCTTTTTCTGTATTGTCTTGTTCTTGATCCACCTTTTATGGATTAGCATCATAGAATTTCCTGGAATGCAGACATCCAGTAGTTCATGTACTGTGCACCATTTCTGCTAATCCAATCTGGACTTAATACTATCTGGTAATGTCAACAAACTTATTTCTTTGTCTGTACTTCCATTTGTTATGATTTGTTGTTGACAGCCAGAGACTGCAATTGTATCTTTACTTGATATTTCTACAATGCAAATATTCTTTCCTGAGTTTTGATTAATTCCACAACCTGGGCATGGTTTCAGGATGGAGCTGTACTAAACAACTAATAATATATACAATTGATATAAAAAAGAGCTCATCTTCTATAAAAAATATTTAAAGAAGACAGAGACATAATTGATTTGGCTAAGGGTAAGTGTTTCTTTATTTGTATTCTATTTCTTTTGTATAATACTAATTCTTATTTCTACTTACAATAGTAACTGTTTTTCTGACACATTTAGTACTACTTTCTTGACTTACACTAATAAACTATTTATACTTTTTTAACTAATAATAGACTATCTACTTTATAATAGACCATACTATCTCTAAAAATTGCTAAACTTTCTATACTTTGTTAGATATACATCATTATCTTATCAATGCCCAAGTCTCAATCCATAGTTTCATATTTCATAATATTCAATCTTTTATATTAGACCTTTAGTTTTTAGGCTCTAAACTATTATATAAAAATTGTATTATTCATATAATTTCTGATACTAAACATGCAATTATTACTTTCATGAATAACACTATATGGATAGCAAGATCTAAACAAGACATAGAAAAGATTCTGAAAGAAAAAAGAATAATTTATAGAGTCAATAACTTCCAGATTAATAGTAATAAATCAGTACTAGTTACTATTATTATAGACTAATCTAGCAAGTCCGTCACTAATCTATAGCACCTTGCATAATCTAGATGGCTTATAAATATTTACAACTGATACAAAAAAAGAGAATACCTCCTATAAAAAACACTTAGAGAAGACAAAGGTGTGATGATTGGCTTGGCTGAGAATAAGAGTTTCTTTATTTGTATTCTGTTTCTTTTGTATATCACTAACTCTTATTTATTTATAATAAGGACTGTTTTCTAACATATTAAATACTACTTTCTTGGTATACATTGTTAAGCTATTTATACTTTTCTAATTAACAATAGACTATCTACTTTAATAAGCTATGCTAACCCTAAACTTTGCTAACTTTTCATACTTTGTCAAACACACATAGCTCTTTTATTAGTATACAAGTTTCAATCTTATCTTGTGACAATCAATCTTTCATATCAAACTTTCAGATTTTTGAATTCTAGTCCATTATATATAAATAATGTCATTCACATGACCCATGACATTATTAATAATCCAATCACTATTTAGAAGAAGTTAAATTAGAAATAAATAGTAAAACAGTTAGAGAGCTAGATAGATTAAACATACTAGATTTCTGAGGGTCTGGAATAGTAATAAAAAGACAGTAGGTGAGCTAAAAAAATGAATACTCAAAAAACCAATACAATTATATAAGTCCTTAATAATAAAATATTGATTGATAAACAAATACTCTATATTTTAAACAGGACTAATATCAAGAATAGAGTTCTAAATATAATATAACTGCTATACTAGAAAATATGTAACACTTTAATTATAGCACATAGAAAGCTCTTTAAAACAAAAGTAACTTGTACAGATTTATATCCAATAATATAATAACTATCCAAAAATCTATATTATCCTAGAGAATGAACAAGAAATTTTCAACCAACCAACCCAAGCTGAAGGATTCAATATCTTAAGAAGTAAAATAGTAAGAATAGATAATATAGATGAGAAAATATGTAAAGAATACCAGGAAGACTCAAAAATCACATTGTTTACAGTAAGAAAAGGAAAAAACAAAGCAACATTTCTATATAATAAAAGATCAAGGCCCAACTCTTCCTTTGACATATCAATCAGATATGGCAGAGAGAGACATAAAGTAGGGGTTCTGGTCAATCTAGTCAAAGGCAAAACAACTCACCAAAAAATTGAACACATCATTATGGCATCCAACTTTCCAGAAGGCCTTTTGACAGTATATAGTAAGGAAAAAAAAAAGAGATAAAAAGTATTACTATTTTTGGTAATCAACAAGCCACCCAACATGCCATCACTATCAACCTACCTGATATAGATAACTCAAGACTATTACACATAAAAACTGGATACCAAATAATTAAAAAAAATTCAATTGTGATATGGAGCATCTCTGAACACAAAATTCATTGAAGTTAAATAAGCCTTTACTAAATATAAGAAGTCCAGTTCATTACTATAAAGATCCAAAATCTTTGGCAATATACTACTATTATTTTCATAAACAAGACTTCTAAAGAAAAACTAGTAAACCTTAGAAGCATACTCATCAAAGAAGACTCAGTCAGAATTAATAGTACAGAATGGTCACTTGCACAGATAAAACAAAAACATGAAATCACTACTAAACTTATCAACTTTCTCTCAAACACTTTAGCATGAGATCTCAAACATATTTTCTAACAATATAAAGAATGAATTTGTTATATTCCAAGAATTGCAGCAACAGTATATAGACTCAAAAGATTAACAGTCATCAACTTTGATATACAAGAAGATCTTCTTGAAGCAGTATAACTCAAATATACCATAAGAAAAACTGAGCTCTTCTTTGCTCTAATCTCATACCTAGCTATCAACTATCCAATTAAAGCCAAATGATAACAATGAAATAATTACAACAAGGAACAAGCCTTCAAATTTGGAACTCTCTATAACAAATTTTGATTAGCAAAAATAACAACAATATGTAACTTAAACAAACCCAAACCCCAAAGAAATATAAGAGCTAGCTTCTATGCCAGTGCAGCTGCAACAAATCTTCAAGCCCATAAAAAAGCTCACAATTACTCATAGAAATCTCTGAACTCCATAGAAAAATCTGCCAGGAAATTTAAACAATAAAAATACAACTTATAGAAATCAATAAATATATCAATGGATAATAATCAACTCAATAACTTAACAAGCAGCCTCTCACTCCAATTCCAGTCACAATCAATTTTTTAATCATCAGACAATAATATTAAAGATATCAAAGACTATTAAACATGGCTTTTATCATTATTGAATGGCATGAAAACAACATGAATCAGATTGTTACAGCCTTCTATGCAGGTATCAAAACTCCCACTACAATACACCTGATATCCCAAGATTAAAAATAAATATAACACAAAGCAATAGTAATTAAAAATAATTAGAAAACAAATCATATAATACAATAACAATCATCATAATCCTTTCTTGAATCAAAACTCAAATGCACCTGCATGCTAACCATAAATTTTATATCTGACAAAAACAACAATACACCAGCTCTGTAACCCATCAATTCAACAAATACTATATATATATCATATAAACAACAATCCAATTATAATTCAAATTCTCTAATTTTAAAACATAGCTGGAAAATTCTCATAACAAATGTCAAAGGCCTCAAATCCAATCCTGACAAACTACAATTATGGACAAAGTGTATTAATAAACTTACAACAATTATTCTTGCTTTCATAGAAACAAATATTAGTAGCAGAAAAAGGACTTTCATCTATCTCAACAACTATCAAATTATATAGAGTGACAAAAGCAATCAAAACAAAGAATTTGTATCACACTGCTTATATAAAATAATTTTGTAAAACATATCTTCAAAAAATAAATATGGAAGGATAGAATTGTCACAGTAGATCTATTTAGATTTAAATGTAAACACAGAATAATTGCTATTTATCTACCTTTCCAGACATATAAAGACAACCAAGTATATATCCAAGAAACTCTCAAACTTATTAATAATGTAAAAATTGTGAATAGCTATATCATAATCCTAGAAAACTTCAATTCTGTTTCCAATCCCAGTATCAACATGCCAAATTTCAATACCTCCAAAAGAAATCAATACTTACACACTAGAGAATTTGTTCAATGGCTTATAAACAATTACTTCATAGATGCCTTCACCCTTACAGTACCCAATATACTTGAAGCAATTTAAGGGAACTACTAGTAAAATTAATCAAATTTGGATCTTAACATCACTACTGTGGTTTTTAATCAATGCAATTATTCAAGCACTTGACAAAGAACTCTTGGAAACAGAACATGAAGCAACTTCCTACAATCTTTAATATTGAAACTTAGATCCATCTCAAATCAACAAAATTAGAGTACACCCAACAACAGATTCAGATGAGAAGATACACCATATAATAAATAAAAGAATTTAAATAAATGTATATACTCAAGATTATAATTCTTCTGGCCAATTCCAATCTCAACAGAAGATATTATAGAAAAAAAATTGAATCTGCTAAGGGATTCAATTCTCCAAAGTACAGTACTTTATATAAAAAGGTATAAAAAATCAAACCATACTTCAAAATCTCTCAAACTATTAATATATATACTATAAAAACTTTTCAAACATTACTTCCTATGCAAACAACTAATAGTCAATAATCCTTTTACATATGTTATTGAAACAAAAATAAATACTATTCTTAAGAAGCTCTATACTCGATACAACATGACAATTAACCCAATTACAAAACCTTTCAACTCAACAAATGTTATTTAATGGATTAATGAACTCAAAAAAATGAGAGTAACTTATAAACAAATCTTTAACAAGAACTGTAAAAACCAATTGTAAAAGACTTTATTTCAATAAGTCAGTGAACAATTGTTATTTGGCCAACAAGACAACAAAGTTGTTTTATTTC
>CAJVPT010000869.1:0-25070 GCA_910592055.1 Acaulospora colombiana | reverse complement strand
ATCTTTCATAGTAATCACACATACATGCTAGTATAGTCTGATTTCTAGCTAGCTTTGAAATAGATAGTACAATGTAATATCTGAGTAAAAGCTTAATAAAAGACCAACTGGGGACTGAGCCAGCTTTAAAAAAAAAAAAAAAATTATATAGAAACTCATTTTATACTTTTCTTTGATGAAGTTTTGTATTTTCTTTTATATCTTTTTACTTCATTACTTATTTGAGAGATATAAATCCAGATAATACAGATCTTATTTCTTTTTATAAGTATGTTGACTACTATTATATATTATTCTATTGCTTTTATCAATACTATTTTTTTTTTCAAAACTTTTTTAATCAATATATTAACTTCTATATTATATGAAGTTTCTTTTTTTTTTAATTACAATTATGCTACAATGGCTTGTTTTTATTGAGATATTAAAGTAAATCTACAATAATTTATAGACTTTTACAAAGTGACTAACTCATCTTTATACATAAATACTCTAAGTCAGATTTTAGGAACAATATTATACTCCCTTGATAGATGATATTAATCTCTATTTATTAGAATTATTGTCAACAGTTTGTTACTATTGATTACTTGAAAATCAATGAATTGCTAAGTTAAAAAGAGGAAGGAAAAAACAATTAGGAAAAGGGAACAATTCAAGGCCCACCAAAAAAAAAATTCAAAAATAAAAACAACCTCTTCTCAAAAGAGATCTGCCTGATTGGGATAGTCTTCTTGCTTCACTTGAATTTTGAAAGAAATCTTCTTTTTCACTACCTGCGATATCAGACAAGTCAATCCTACTAGTCCTTTATTTAAGTGAGTACTAGATTGGAATATCTCAAGAAAAATATTTAGACCTCAGCTTTTTTCTATTAAAGCTTTATCTCTATTTGAGAAACTTAGATAAGAGATAAGAGTTTGTAATCCACATTACTTATCACTTAATTTTTTGATGTCATAAAAGTTTTCATTAAAAGACTTGAGCTTTTGATGACAAATGTTTTCAGAACCTTCTTTTCAATTACCAATGATATCATTGGAACATATTAATGTAATCAATAGGAGCTTGTTTACATTTTAACAACTAATATGTTTCATGTTAACCAATCTTCTTTGGTGAGAACTAGTGCTACTTAAAATTTAAGATTAAACTGAAGTAGACAAAATTCTTCAGAAAATTATAAAAATAAAAGTTCTAAAAGGGCCAAAACAGTCAAAAAGGGAAAAAATAAACCTTTTTACTGCAGAAAACCTCTATAAAATTCTCATTTCAAAGATCAGATGGGTATTCAAGTACTTCACAGGTAGTTTTTCTTCCTTTGAGAACTTTTTTGCCATTGGTATCAAAGGTATTATTTGATTTTTCTTGATTACTAGAAGTTAGGTTTTTGAGTAAAAAGGTTTATAAACAAAAGAAAAAGGATAGAGGTGACTCTTGAAGTTATACTTCAAGTTGTTTTAAGGGAAGTATTAAGACTTTATTAGCAAAGAAGTATAAAAACTTCTTGTAAACATTTTTTTTGTGTGTAGTTAAAGAATTAGTAGAAAGAATTTTTTATTATAGGAAGTATCTTTGTTGATACTATGAAAGTATTTGTATATTATTTTATTTTGAAAGTTTCATTTCACCATTGCTTTAATTGGTTTTATTTTATAGGTCTATAATTTTAATGTCTTGTTTTTGTATTTCTTCTATAAAACTATATTGATTTATATTATCAATAATACTCTGATATTATATATTTCTATTATTATTATTTTATTCCTAACATCTTCTTTTTTTATTTTCTTCTATTTACATTTTTTTATTTTTTCTTTGTATGAATCGATTTTTTTCCATTTAAAGAAAGATATTGTGATCAAATTTATATTTAATCAGTGTATTCAAATGGAATTGCTTTTAAAAAGACAATTCCTAAAAAAAGAATTAAAGAAATAATTTATAATAATAAAGAAGTATCAAAGAATAGATTCATCAAGAATCCTTTAACTGGTATTACTGTATACAGTGTTTCATAAGAAATATGGTTTGCTTAGAATCCAAGTTTATTAATAAATTAAGAAGACCAAAACAATTCCTTTGGTCCTAAAGTCAAAAGAACATATTCAATCCCCTCTAAAAAAGTGAAGTTATTCCTAAACTGTCAAAGTCAAATGAAGTTATATTCCAACTTCCAAAGTTAAATGAAGTTATATCCCAACTACTAAAGTCAAGTGAAGTTATCATTAAACTTATTATACTTCTGAGTGAATTATGACTGCTTATATACTTATAAAAATAGGTCACTTGAACCTCTTGAGCCTCTTAGGTCTCCTAGGCTACCTAATCTATGATAAATTATGTTACATGCTATATTTGATAAAGTGATTTATATTAATTAAGTACCAATAAGAATATTAAAGAATATCAAAGAAATAATTATAAATAAATAGATAAAAATATAAATAAAATGAAGATCATGACTAAAAACAATTATGCAATAATATTAGAGGCTATTTTTATCACAATATTAAGATCTTTATTATACAATTGCTTCCTAGTATTATCTTGTTTCTCCTGTTATACTTTGTTCTTATTCTTTGTTTGGATATTGAGAATAGTGGATAGATATTTTCTATTCTTCTATAATTAAACTAGTACTTTTTTTAAAAATGGTTGGCACTCCTTCTAAATAAATCTTTTTTTAGTTTATTTATTTTTTATCTAATTTCTCTATTGATTTATATAATTGTGATACTTCGAATTTTTGACCTGAACTTGTTTTTGAACTTTTTATTTTATATTTTATTATTTATCTTTCTTGTATTTGTAAAACTGTTTTTTTTTTCTTTTTGACTTTGTATTATTTTATATGAAATATGACTTCTCCTTTTTTTTAAAGATTTTTTATTACTATCAGTAACTAATGAATCAGATTTTGAGATGGTTACTATTATTTCTGAAATTTATTATTGCAATACTTTGATATTTTATTTTAATATAATTATTTATTTCTTTTCCTTGACTATTATATCTTTAATTTTTTTTTTTTAATATTATTATATATATTATCTAAGTCACATAAGTTATTTGAGTCAATAAATATTTTATAATAGTGCTAATAGTAGTTTTTTATATTATATTCTATAAAAATAGAAGCTTTAAGAAAGTTTGGACAGTCAAAAAGGGAGAAAATAAATCTTTCTACTGTAATAAAACCTTTATAATCTCTCATTTCAAAGTTAAAAAGATCTTTAAGTACTTTACAATTAGTTCTTCTTTCTTTAAAAACTTTTTTGCCATTGATATCAAAGGTATTATTTAACTTTTTTTAATCACCAGAAGTCAAGTTTTTAAGTAAAGAAGTTTGTAAACAAAAGAGGAAATGTAAAAACGACTTTTGAAGTTATAATTCAAGTTGTTTTAATGAAAGTATTAGCAAAAAAGTGAAAAAATTTCTTGCAAACATTTTTTTTGTATGTAATTAAAGAATTAATAAAAAGAGTTTTAAATAAATTTATTAGTATTATTATTATATTATAAATCTATAAAATATTAAAAGAATTATTTATTTTAAATTAATATTTCAATATTTTTTTTAAAAATACTTATTTTAATTGATAAATTTATTTTTTTTATTTTTTTAAAAAAATTCTTATAAAATTAGATATTAAATATTAAATTATTTATTTCTATATTGATTTAAAAATTATTATTCTTATTATAAACAATAGTTTTTTTTTTCTTAAATAATAAAGTTCTCTATTTTTTAAAAAAAATTTTATTTATTTTAAATCAATTTTAAAAATTTTATTATATTAATTTTTAAATAAATTTATTGAATAAATATTATAATTAATTTTTTTAATTAATAAAAATATAAATAAAAATATATATAATTTATAGTTATTTTTAAAGTTTGAATTCATTTACTATATTTTTATTATAAATTTCATTTTTGTCAATTTTTAAAATTTTAATTATACAATAAAAATTATAAAATTTATATACTATATATTATATTTTAATATTTGTTTTATTTTTTATCTTTTTTAAAAAAATTTTTTTATAAATGATTTTAAAAGTTTTATTATTTTTAGAAATTTTTATTTTTTTTTTATTAATTATTATATGATTTATAATAATAATCAATTAAAATTATTTAAAAGTAAAAATTTAATAAAAAAAAAAAATTTTTTTTTAACAATAATAAAAACTCTAAAAATTATGCATAAATTTTTTGAAAAAAATATAAGAAATAAAATTAGTATTAAAGTATAATATACAATATATAAATTTTATAATTTTCGTTTGTATAATTAAGGATTTAAAAATTGATAAAGTTAAAATTTATAATAAAAATGTAGTATGTAAATGCAAACTTTTGAAAATAGTTGTATAATAATATATAAATTATTTTATTTTATTATCTTTAATAAATAAAAAAAAAATATTAATATAATAAGATAAAAAAAAAGCAACAAACTATAAATTTAAAAAAAATAAAAATAAAATTTATATATAAAAAATGTTAAAATTTTTCAAAGAAAATAGATATTAAATAATATTAAAAATTTAAAAATTACTTTGATTGATTATAGTTAAAACAATAATAAATAAAATATAATAAAAATTTTATATAATTAAAATATTATAGAAATCCAATAAATATCTTAAAAAATAAGGATAAATTAAAATCTAAATTTATTGTTAATATAGTTTTTTTATTAAGAAAAATTAAACCTATTTTTAAATTAGAAAAAGATTTATATTTTTAAGAAAATTAATATTTATATCAAGACTTGATTTGAAAAAAAAATAGTAAAAAGAAATTAAAATTAAAAAATCTTGTGATTCTATAATATAAACATTTTTTTTTAAAAAAAATTTTTTTTCCTATTCTTTCTTTCTTTTATTTAAATTTTATATGAATTAGTCTAACTAATTCTATTTATTTATTTGTTTTTTATTACTATTATAGATAATATGTAAATTAGATATATAGTATACTGTATATACATATATTTTTTTTTTTTTTATCTTTTTTCAATTTTTAATATTTATTGCTCTTTTAATTTATAGGATTTCACAGTAGATAGATTATTCATGAAGTTCTTTTTATATTAGCTTTATTTAACCTTTACTATAAATATATTGATTAAAATGTGAATTTAATAAAGAAGGTTAAGCCAGTTAAGAAATAAAAAAAATAATAATAATTTAACATGTTTTAATGCGCATATGATTGCTAAATAAATATACTGTATATAATTAATATTTGTTATCGATATATATACATTTATCATAAACATTTTTTTTAAAATAAATATTGTTATTCAAATATTTTTATGGTTCGTCATTTGTTATGATATTCTCGTGGAACACAATTGATTATTTGCCGAATACGACGAAGTTCCCTGAAAGCAGTTTATTTATATTTATTTCGATAGTTTGTTGTATGTGAAAGCTTCGTTTTCAAACTTTGTTGAAATCAAGCTTTTCACTCCACATACGTAATGGCTTACTTAAAATTAGTGCCAGTGAGAGATGAGGTCGTCATCGTTTTGGGGACGATGACGAAGGAAGATTTCGGAGAGAAAAGATTTGAAGTAGTGTGAATTCAAGGGTTCCCTTCGAAATTCAAATTACTTGACGCCGATCTTGTAACTTTTTTTTTCGTCAACTTACGCGCGATCATAGAGAAAGATAAATTTGTTGCAAGACCACGGAATACGAATTTTACAAATTTGAAGAGAATTTTAGTAAAGAAGAAAGAAAGCTTGTGGTCCTTTTTGGGCAACATTTCTAATTATGTTCAAAATGAGCCTAGACTTGGTGACAAGTATATCACTGTCACCCGTTACGAAAGTTTGAATTTTGCGTGGCATATGTAACGAGCGTTTTTTGGGGTCCCTTTTTTTTTTTTTTTTTTTTAAGGTGGTTCAATTTGGGTACCCACGAAAGTTTTTGGTGACGCGAGTGTCGGCAGTCGTCAAGTTAACGCTAGCCATCAACTTTATCATGGATGAACCAATATTAAGTCAGCATTGAATCAAGCGTGGTCAATTGATTAAAAAAGTATGTTACGTCGTGTTTGTATGCTATATAAAATATGTATATATATATTGCATAATTCTGAAATAGTGTAAACTTGCCTTTTTTTTTTATATGCGCACTTAGAATACCAAAAAGAAGTTATACCATTTTCGGTTGAATCAATTTATTTATTCATTATCAATTGTCACATTAAAGTAAGAAGGCAAATATAAAAAAAAATCTTTTTTTTTTTTTTTCAAGTTACCACACGTTTTGTATAATGTACAGAAAAATAAAATAAAATAAAATAAAATAAAATAAAAATAACGTATAAATAAATAAATAGAGTGATATTATTCACACTACTAATAACGATTTCAAAGATATTTTATGTGAGCAATATAAAATAGCCTACCAATATATAAGATACAATAATATATTGCGCATGTGTAGTAAAGTAAATTCTAATCAAAATACGAGTGCCACAGTTGTCAATCTTCATCCATCTGTTTTTTTAATTCTTCTCAGCAAACTTTATATAAAGACTAACCATCCTCCTACCATCTGTTTTTTGCTAAAACAATAATTTGTTGTCTTCGTTCTTTCCCCGAGAAATTTTGCAGTTCCGTGTGTACGTTCTTCTTGTATTATATAACAATACCAACGAAACAGCTCAAAAAAATAAAAATAAAAAATAAAAACAAAAAAAATATATATAATAAACGTAAACAAACATTTGACGACGAAAAGGTTTAAGACAGAAACTCGAAATCTTTTCTTCGTTGTTGAAAAAGACGATAAGCAATTAAAACGGAATTTCCGAATTACCGTAATCTGTGTGAAAGGACATCGCAATTGGTAAGGTATCAAATCATACTTCAATCTGAAAACGAAGGTGACCAAAAACAAAAACGATTGATGCGTGTGAGAAAATCCTGAGAAAGATTCAATTTATCAGCGTTTCCCGAGTTCCTTTTTTTTTTTTTCCCTTCACCTCTTCCCTACCAAGACAGATCACGAGACAGACCAGCCTCATTTCCCTTATTAGTACTAGCCACGGAAATTCTTTCCGGCGATTTCACGGTTTTTTTAAGGCCACGCCTTTTCTTATACACTACTAGATTCCTTTTAAAAACCAACAGATTGTTACATACATACAGTTATCCAAGGCTATAAAAATTGTGCGATAGTTTACAATAGATATATGAGTTTCAGACCTTAATCGCCTTATAAAGAACTGCGGTGTAGCCTTCCCCCCCTTTTTTTTTTTTTTATAACCTTTTTTCTCACCATCAATATAATTTTTGTTTACTCACATTCGTCCACTTCAAACAAAAGATTACTTACATAAAAAAATATATATATATATATATATATATATTACATCTTTTTTTCTTTCTTTTTTTTTTTTTTTGGTTTCAAATAGTTTACAACCACTCGCAAGAAAGAAAAACATTGGTAGATCATGACTGAACTCGAAAGTACCGCCTCTAACATCGTTGGTATATCCGAATGGTCTTCTTTACGTGGTATGAATCAACGAAGCTTTACGTATCCACAACCACCACACCATCATCATCAAGTCCAACCACAGCACCACCATCATCATCAACCACCACCACAACAGCCAGCTCCTCCCATGCATCATCAACAACAAACATCCCCACAACAAACTCACACTCACTATCCACAAACTAGGTATCTCCCGCCCATCATGTCAGGACCTAACAACGCTGCCAATAATGGATTGATGAGCTCAAACACCCAAGTTTCGTACAACAATGTCTCTTCAGTTAACCAGTATGCTCAACCCTCGATAAAGAACGAACAACAGCCTTCCAATCAATCAACACCGAATACGTCGTCGGGTGTTGCTGCGCCGATTGATGCATTCAACACGAATAATAGAAAATCATCGGCCACCACCACTCCGATAACATCGCCAACGAAGAATCCTCAGGATCTCCAACTTGAAACCGGAGTGTCCGGAAAACCTCCGTACTCTTATGCTACCTTGATCACATATGCCATAACCAATAGTCCAAACAAACAACTCACCTTAAATGAGATCTACAACTGGGTCATGGAAAATTACCCCTACTACAAAACCGCCGGTACTGGATGGAAGGTAATTAATTTGTCTATTATATTAAGGATTTATTTATTTGGCTTGGTCCGCTCATTGATCTGCAAGGGTCAACGGAGGTGTTCGCATGTGACCTTTTGCTGATCGGTGTCGTGTGATTGATGGTTTAATGAACAAGATAATAACGGTAATATTCTTTCTAACCTTTTGTGCATCGCAATCTCAGAATTCCATCAGGCACAATTTGTCCTTGAACAAGACATTCGTGCGAGTTCCACGTCCGATAAATGAACCCGGCAAGGGATCTTACTGGACTGTTGACTATCGTGCAGCGGAAGCAGAACAGCAACACCGTTCTCGAAGTCGCAATAACCGATCCTCAAGCGATCCGACACCTTATCGTCCAGAGTCGTGGCCCTTTGATAGCAGGAGGTACCGAGAACAACCAATGGCGTCGGTGCCCGAAATCAGCAGGCCATACTTTGATGTGAATCAGTACGGTGGCGTGCCGAATATGCAATCTCAATATCGATCGATTCGATCACCTCGCGGTTACGCGCATTCAACTATGGGACAACCCTACCTCCCTGCACAAGGCCTCGGAGGTGGTGCCGGAATTACTGGCACACAACCAACAATGTCCTACCCCGCTGCAGGCATCGGGAATCTTGCCACCGTCACCAATTATGACATTGATTACACGAATCTTCACGGTCACGCTGCTCATGTTGATGGTCACAATGCTGCCGCATTTAACGGATACAGCGCTCACCCGCTCTATCAATCACAAATGACGACCCACCCGACGGACACCAACACAGCGACCTCTTTCGTCTGAGGGGTGAATTTGGACCGGGTCTCGAGTTGATCTTGGAGAAAAAAATCAATAAATATTAAAAAAAAAACAGAATTGTTTTTTTTTTCCCTTGTACAGTAATTTTTTTTTTTTCCCCTTTTTTCTTTTTCTTATATATAAAGTATATATAGTATATAGCTATTAATAGGATTAATTTAGGGATTATATGGCCTATATATAAGTTTTCTTGGCAAAAACTGTATATATAAGGGTTTATTATGAGCGTCTTTTTTATGTCCTTATCAATTTATGTTTCGCTTTTACTTCTTTTTTCTTCTTTGTATTTTTTTTTTTTTTTTTTCCCTTCGATCGCGTCGACACGCGAGACGTGATTAATTGCAGAGCAATTTTTTTTTTCCCTTTACATATTATCTTCACATAAAATCATTTCTCTGGCTTTTAAAAATCATTTCTCCTTTGGCTTTAAATCTGAATATACAAATTTTTTTTTTGTCTACAATATACTTTACATTCATACTACTACTACTCACACGATTTTTTTACACTTTAGTTTATTTTACACCTTATTATATACTCAACTATTTGAAATGTTGTTTATTTTTTTTCGCCTCGTAGCATTGGTTTTTCTCAAGTTTTACGTTTTCCTCGGCATAAATTCACCACCTCGATGTTACACAAGCATAAATTTACCTAATAATAATCTCGAATTCTTTTTTTTTTTTTTTTCTTCGTAATTTTAATTTGCCGAAGAACGAGTAAAATGTTTAGTGAAATAATAATTAGTCACGAAGAGAGAAGAACCCATCATCACCTTTTTTTTTTTAAAAAAAAAAAAATACTCCACCTCATTATTGTAATAATTTGCGAATGAAGCTGGATGCGACTGTCGTTCAGCGTTATATCATTAAAAAAAAAAAAAAAAAACCCACGATTGTTAATTCGCCTTTACAAAAATAAAAAATCACAAACATGTTGAAAGTTAAAAATGTTTTCGAAGAAGGTCGAGTCCAAGTTTTTTTTTTTTTCTTTTCATGTCCGATTAGTGTTTGTTTGTAAGTGAAGAAAAAAAAAAACGAGCATGCCTCGTCAACAAAGGAAAACAAAAATAAAACAAAACCAACGTTACAGAAAACACAGGAAAAAAAAAAAAACACCCTTCATTCATGCATGATTATTTGTTGTTTTTGTTATTTTTCAGATTAAGTTTTGGTGTGATCCCTTTTTTTGAGAAAAATTTTTTCTTCTCTTCGTCAAAAGATTCTTGCGCACGTGATCATTTCGGGAAGGCGGTTGCGCACGATCCACCGTGCCACGAAATGCGTGGAGTGATTCTTCTTCTTCTCCTTTTTTTTTTTCTCTCTTTTCCCATTGATCATATCGGTCGGACCTTACCGTATACATTTTCCGCGACAGATGGATGCATGTAATACCCAAGCAACTGCTACGTAGCGGCAAAAAAAAAAAAAAAAAAAAGCTGCGGATACATGCGTACGTGTACTTCCGTTCGTGGTACAGATTTAGAATTAAGAACAGACGTACTGTACGTACACACGCACCATGACACAAAAATGATTCGGACTTGACCGCAAATTTCTTGCCGTTGGCTGGTCACTCACATCTCACGCGGCCTGTTGCAGGTGTGAATTACGTCTTTCAAATGAAAATCTAAACTCCGAGAAAGGTGCGATGTTTTCCTCTGCACTGAGATATGATGATGATACCGAAATAGAACATTTGCAATTAAAAGATGTGTAATGAAGTAATTATTAATAAGAAAAGTTTGTGCACGCATTTTTTTTTTTTCTTTTATGCATGCAGTATGACCGCACGTCATAGGATTAGCCGTTGGCGACAAAGTTAGACAGGATCCACTTTGCTCATGACATTATGATGTTCATTAAAAAACTACGTCTACCAAGAACCTATCATCATATTATTTCCCATTTTTTCCTCCTGCCCAATCGCGATTCCCCGTCCATTCCAAAAATGAAGATTAATACAAATTTTTTGCAACTTTTTTGCTGAAAAAAAAAAAAAAAAAATGAATTTCAAATTTGATGTCTATCATTGGGAAATAAGGAGCACCATGTAATCCTGGTCACAACAATTTTTCTCTGATTGAGGATGAAACATAATTGAAGAAAGGTTTTCGCATTATAGAAGTTTACAAATGGGCACATCGATACATATATATAATCCGTGTCACCTTCAGGAAGGTGGGCGTTAATTTTTGAAGATCCTAGCAACCACCGCGCGTAACGGTCCTTTCCATGAAGGCCGATCGTCTTTGCCGCTCATTTATCTCACAAACTATGGTCCCTTAATTCCTCTTGGTCATACGTGGAATGAATGATTCATGCATCACCCTTTCATCTTGAGACGAATTCGGGGGTGTACCTGATCCCAAATGCCTTCAGTACCGTCCATTGTCCCGAGAGAAATCAAAGTTCACATCTTTACGTAACCAACCTACAAGGGTCCATCGATCGATCATAGAAGATTATAAGACGCTGTGGTGATGACGGTGGTGGTGGTGGGTGGTGATTGATGGTGATTGATGGTAGTAGCTGATAGGTGAAATTTGTTCTCCCATTGAGGTGGTGGTCCGAAAGAACCTTCCTTTGTAACTCTTTCCTTCTAAAGCAAACAATTGATGTTAATCTATACTCTCACTATCACGCATATTGTAAATCGAAAATCAACACGACGGCCTCCTAGTTTAACAAACAATAAACAAGATCGATCGTGAATCACGGGGAAAGGAGGGGGAGGGTGATGTGAACAACGCTAACACTTTTTTTGATCAAGAGAACCAAAAAAGACGAAGAACATCCTGAGATGATCGACTCGAGCGTGGATGGAAAACCCAAGGTAGAATGGATTGGGTTTCGCGGGACGTTTTCTCATATCACCCAATCGAAATTCTACGGGAGTTTTATGCCGCCAATTTCCGGATACCATGGTGCACGCACAATACATACATATGGATTACTCTTTATGGTGTGATAAATAGTCACCAGGCTAAAGAGGATTACGCCAACTTCTCATGGCTGGGGAGTAAAAACTCGTTAGCTCACGAAAACGAGTATACGGTGAAACGTCTGCTATGCCGGTTTTGGTAAATACATTCTCTTGCGACGAAAATAATAATATATAAAAAAAAAAAAAAAAAAAAAAGTTTTAAATGTATGTGGGAATGGAAGAAAGCGAGGAAGATTGCGAGGCGGAAAAGGAGCTCGATTAAAAAGGCAAGTGTTGACCGGACTAATAATAATAGGAATCATTTGCGGAGTAGATTATTTGCATTGAGTTTGATTAGATGCTCGTTGAAAATTGTGTATCGAAAAAAAATAGAGATGTGGTCAAAATAAAAATTTCGAGAAATTCATTAGTGAATGAATTTACGTCAGGGTCAATCTTGTGTTGGTGGGTAAACAAAATGAACCCTGCAAAATATTTAGATGCGATGAAGATGTCAATGAATGGTCCGTAAATAATAATCAAACTATTGGGGAAGCAACCGAGTGACAAGTTAACCAAACTTCTTTTTTTTTAACCACTGTATGTCGCATGACCCATGCATGCAATGTAGAGTGTTGTGTAAATATTTAGCCCCGAATAGGTTAAAATAATGATGATGGTTTATGCACGTGTAACTTTGCCTTACCTTTGGACTTGGAACTCGGAATTAACTTTTTGATGAACTATTATTATTGATGAATGGCACATATTCATTTAGTAGGCGGTTCGGACTGAATTCGGGTGTGTTTAGGAGATAAACAATTTGATAAACTATAACAAAATTGTTTACTGTTTGTATCATGCATGATATGAAAGAAATCGTAAATTTATTATTTTTTCTCGAAATAGCACCGGTGATCACAATGAAGGGCGATGAGAAGAAGCAAGAGACAACGAAACGACAAAAAAAACAAGAAGCACAGAATTTAACGTTAATCATTGATGCAATTAATAATTAGCACGACGCAAATACCGCACATACAGTGATAGGTCTGGTTTCACTCGGTTTATCCTTCACCTCCTTGACGGTCGATTTTTGCATCTCGATCGAGTCCTCATCGTTCGGCGACAGAAGATTGTGAATGGTGGGGATGGGCTATGAGGGAACATGGTGTGTTTGGCTCTCCCTTTGGCGAGTTTCTTTGGTTTTTCTTTTTCCTTCCCTTTTTTTTTTTATTTTATTTTATTATTATTATTATTATTTATTATCTCAATCGCACACCCATGCTTACACAAGCATACCGTAGCTGTATAAGAAACCCAAATTAGTACTAGTCGAATTCCATAATAATGTTCATTATAATAATTAAACGAGTTTGTGTGTGCCGTATGTACGTACTTACGTACCTTAGTGGACAAATAAAGTGACAGATTCCATTAAGATGTGTGTGCGTTTAGGATGAAGGACCACATTCTTGTAATGAAACCTGAATTGATTTTTTCCAAACGTGTAGGCACGCAAGTAAAATGCAACCCACAATTCCTCCGAAATCCCACCCACCCACCGCTGCAGCCAAAAGATTTCACCAATCGTGCAAAGGATGATAATTCCGCCCGCACATGTTGGCGGTGAGAGTGTTTGTTTGATAGTGGCGGAAAGAAGAAAAAGGCAAAGACGAAAAAAAAAGTCGATCTTCATCACGCACCACTCATTGATCCCTCACCTCCACCACCTCACCATCAATACTGGAAACGCATATGGCCGGTGACGTCCATGAAATTCTGCGATAATTCGTCTGGTCTCCGAACAGGTTCTTTGTTGCTCTCGAATGAGAATGATAATGGCACTCCTCATTCCGATCATCTATTTACTACTTATCCCAACAAATGTATGCAGTATATTTCTTACATTATTGCAAAGGTTATTTATTTATTTATTTATTTTGAAATTTAAAGTTAGATTTATACATCCCCATCTAAGATGTGGGTGTAATAAAAGGTTCATTGATTTCGTTGGGTTTAGATAAGATTTTTTTTTTTTTTTTTTTTTTTTTTTAATAATAAGTAAGTGTGTGTAAATTGGCATACATTATGGTGCCGTGTCCGCGGGCGTTCTCTTGTCACCTGAAGAGTATGGTTAAGGTTTTACCAAATTTATCATAGAAAAATCTTGTCACATTTCTTTCATCGCACAATCGACAACCTGCTCAATCAATCAGGGTCCGTCATACGGCACAATGGAAGTGATAAAGGGTCTCGACCATGAATATCGAGAACGCCCTCACCACCACGTACGAGTAGTCAACGGCGACCGCATGGTTGGTGAAATTGGTGCTCTCAAAAATTTGCTTGCACAAACTCACACGCGCATTCACACGCATATCCTAACCCAACCATCCTGCGTGCGTGCGTAATCGTCCCCACACGTAACTCGTATTTCGTCAATGCCGAGGATTCGAGGGTTTAACCGCAAAGCGTCCCTTGCCCTAATCCAAGTTCAAGTGATCAATTGTAATCGGTTATGGTAATTAATCGAAGAAAACTTGGTCGACCATCCAATAATCCAAATAATTTAGATTCTTGTCCCCGATGACGAAATCGGGCTTGGCAAATTTTGTTCCAGAAGCCTTTACAAGAGGATCGTTGTGTGTCGCAACAGCGCGCATAACGTATTGTAGGACATTGATGCGCGACCAATAGAAAGTGTGACCATCCGTTTCACGCACGATAGGCGTGACCATCCGGTTGGGTCACACGATCAATTCGAACAAATGAGTTGAAAGCGGGTGTAAAATAAGGGCAGGTCTAATAAAATAAAGAAATCACCCATCGAGCGCTCTGTGACCGGGTGAGGGAGTGAATGAATGGTAGATGATGGGATGGGATGAGCGGATGAATGATGTTCACAAATGACGTTTAGGAAGTATCGGCACCGGCGAGATTAATTTTTAATGTATGCAACATAATCTCACAAATACTTTAGGGTTTTCTCGAGTGACATGTTCTCGACGTGCATTACATATCCACCAAAATTGCAACGCTCAAACGTCTTATTTGTCAGTGTTTACTCTTTGAATCAATCAATCATCATTGCTTGCTTTAACACAAGGTACTCTTACTCGCGATCTCAACGTGTGTGGCATACAGTAATTCGCCAAAAGAGGGTCCGATGTTTTATTCGTCTTCCCGTGCCACAATTTATTCGTCCTCTTGGTGCACACGTATACGTGCGTGTATGTGCTTTCTTTTTCTTCTTTTCGAATTGTCGAAAGATAAAGGTTAGATCTCGATTGTTGAGGAATGATTCACTTTCTGGCGTGTCGGAAATAGAAGTGTATGGGACGGGTGGACGCTTTTGTGATAGGCAATACAACGCCGTCGTGATACTTGGGTAAATTAGAAGTTGAAAGAGGGCGCGTGAGACCACAGGGCGGAGTTAGAAAAACCCCCTCCCTTTTTTTTTTTTTTTTTTTTTTGAAACAAAGACATTCAAAGGTACGCTCCGAAGTTACAGTGTCATCTATCAACTGAAATTCAAGGTGAAGTGTGTACAAATGATAATGACGAGCACATGTATTCTTTTTTTTTTTTTTTAAATGATACGTCGGAAAAACCATGGAGGTAACATAACCCGGGTGCCAGACCGAAGTCTAATCACACGATTCAAATAGGACGGACAATTGATGAAGCATTTGGAGACTATCCTGGTTGTGTTTACACCGACGAATGGTGGATTAATAATTTGGATTGTACAAAAATTATGTTTAAAGACGTTTCTCGGAAAAAAAAAAAATTTTTTTTACCCTTTGTGGACGGTTACTAGTCGTGCACGGAAGACACGAGTTGATTGGTTGGTCAGTGTGAGCACGCATATACAGTATGCGGTGTGCAAATTTTAACCGGACGTCACTCAGAGGTATACAGAACAATTCGTCAGGGAATATTAATCACCAAGTAGAGAAATTTGCTTGCGCATATGCACCCTTCGCGATTAACCTAGGGTTATCCTTAATTCTCTCGTGAATACAATAGATTCAATTGTTTATACGAAGTGATTCGAGCGCACGGACGGTGCGAAATTGGTGTGAATGAACAAGGAATCCTATATTCTTCTACGGACATTTAATTACATCTAGGTCAGGGCGGCCATGCAAAAAAGAAAGCTGCACGTTAAGCGCGGTGAAAGGTGAAAAAAGACTATGGGAGAAGAAGATCCGAATAAAATATGAGAAACTGAATAATACGAATCTAGATAGATATTGTTTGATGTGCAGAGATTATGCCAAGTTGTGATAATCAATGGGTCAAATAGTGAAGATGTGATAGACCGACCGCATCCTGAGACGTGATGTTCAAAGACGAAGGAGTCGAATCAGATTTGGGATAGTGTGCAAGTATGTGGAATAATGGACGGTTAACCGAGGAGTTTGTTATTGTGTGGGCTGGGTTGGGCTGGGCTGAACTCCGAAGTTCATTCACGATCCTTGGGTTGAGTTTATCAAAAGAGGAAGTACCATTAACGTAATGCACCTCTTGCGATCTCGAATAGCCTAATCATCACCACCACCACCACCGCTCCACCAAAAAAAGGTCTCATCCCACATTTTTTTTTCGAAAATTTCGGGGATCAAGGTTATGGGGAAAGGTTCATCTTTTTCTTGGTGACCACGTAAAATGGGGCATAGAATTGGTTTTTAATTATTACACAATTGCCACACTGTTGCATATTGTCAAATGGGGTCGTCCCCCCCTTTTTTTTTTTTTTGAATGAACAACGACAATCAGCAAAGTTTGGGCTAAAATTCAATTAAAAATAAAAGACACGGACCCTGGATATTAAATGACTAGTTATGACCTCGGAGTGAACCACGCTAACCAAAATTAAGAAACATTCGATCGTATATCACGCAGTTTTATTTATACACTGTAATTAGGAGATGAGTAACGATTATTGTACGTAACAAGTCTTTTTCCCTGAAGATCATTTATTAGTGAAAGTCGGACCACCACCCCTCCTTTCCTTTGAAAATTTCTTCACATCGCTCATGGACAATCTCCCCAAATGCACTGCTTATCATCACTTCCCGTTTTAATTTTTTGTGTGCTTGATGTATGCGTTTTAGATTAATTTACTTCGAGACGTTCAAACATTGCACTAATTTAGGATGACGACCAACTAAATGTTGAACGCTTGAAATTGGGAACGTTCCAAGATCATTCACTCATTCATTTTTAGGGTCAGACATGCGTGAAGTGTGAACAACGACGTCAATCACAGTCGAACTTCGATAATCCTAATGATAAACTCGGATGGAAGGCTAGCGACAAAATTGGTTAGGTGATTTTGGGAATATCTAATTTTCCACTATGAAGTCTAATCCTGAAATACCATATTAGAGAATCAATGTAAATTATATGACATAATCCACTTTTAATAAACAAATGCATGTATTTGTTGTTTAAAGATAATCCGATGTGATTTCGACTTTTATTGGTGCTACATTCTACGAAATTCCTGATAAAATTTCGGGTATTTTATTCTCTTTTTCACGATTTGCAACACCATTTCTCGTGTGTTTAATTACCAGCCACGATTGAGATTTCATCATTGCTGCTATCACTGACGCCCGAAACACTGCTTGCTTGCGATAGCGCGAAATGATAAGAAAAAATTGGCGACGTACAACACAATCTACTTTGCATGTTATCGGTGACAGGCGTGACCCACTCTCACGCATAACCGAATGTCTTGACGTGATTTTTCTTTGTCAATTCCGCGCCCAATGAATCAGCCTATTTCTATTTATGTTCATCTGTCTGCATCGAAATTTGATTTGTATTCAATCCGCTAATCTAATTTTATCGAAATTTGATTTGGATCCTTCGGATACGACAAACGATAAAAAATATACTTTATGTTGTATGTATACACTATCTATTCAAAATAATAATGATAATGATAATGATAATAATAGATTTAAAAAAGAATAAAAGACGATAGAATAGATAGATAGATAGAATATAGTACAGTAGAATCGAAAAAAAAAAAAAAAAAAAAAAAAAATGAAACGTTTTGTGCGATAAATATCCCTCCAATTTACAGTAATTATCAATTAAAGAAATTTCGCGCAAAGAGTTTTCCTACAATCCCTGTTTCAATAATTTTAATTAGGCCAATAAATTCTGATTCAATTTAACCTTTTCGAACTCAATTATGCCCATGAATTCTGATTGGATTTAGCCTTTTGAAATCAATTGCGCTAATGGTTCCCCACCGAACTTGAACTTTTTTTTTTTTTGGAATTTAATTATGCTAATGACTAGTCAGGGTTTAACATCAGAGGTCACAATGAATCTCCATGGATCAGATGTGCGAAGCGATTGGAATAGCTTCGAGCTTAGTTTGACAATATCAATTTATGCAATGGCTTATCTAATAACCATTCACCGAATAATTTTTCCTGAAGAAAGCAATTTTAAAGTCTGGTGGCGTGTTCAGGTCGTATGATGAATTTATTTTAAGCATTATTTCTTTTTAACCACTTGTCACCGTTGTGTATCGCCGTAACATTTCCGTACGCCGTCCTGCTTTACCATATAACACTGTATACAGTATCCTGTGTTATATACCGTATATATTTTAACCGATGTGTAGTGTTTAATTACTTTGGGTCAAGAAATTCATCAAACGACGAGTATTTTTAGTATTTTTTTTTTTTTTTTTTTTTTTTTTTTGCGGATTACGGTTGCCATGACCGGATATGTTTTGAAAATCAAAGTTGTAAATATTCTATGTTGGATGTATATATATACAGTATACTTGTATATGGTTGTTTGAATTAAATAAGCATGTTGTATACACTATATATTAAATTTTTAAAATTTTTTGGGATTAACCACGGAACAATAAACTGTTTTCAATATGTCTAAAGTTATGCAAAATTCAAATACTACATATTCGCTAATTAACTAAATTTGAGTAATATATAGGTATAATATTTAAAGCATATATTCAGCTTGATAACGGATAATTAGTAGAAACAATAATTGTTTTTTTTTTTAAAATAAAATGTGCCGAAATATTACTGTATTTGTCTTCTTAATGGTATTTTTAAATCGAAATACGTTAAATGCAGATAAAATAAACTTGAATAAATTGAATTTAAAGAAATTCTTGAATTGAAACGCAAATCTATTAAAATCAATAAAAAAAAAAAAAAAAGGGAGGTTTTTTATTAAATTTCGAATTTTAAAATTCAAATCTACTCGAAATAGGAATCATGTCATCAATCTATAAACCTACTGTATATTGAATTTCGTAATATCATTAATTATATTTTTGATTAAAATTTTATATTATTTTTAAATGATTAATGGTTTGTATTTGAATTGGTTTTTTAATAAAAGGAAAGATTAATTTATAAGATTTTATTATCATTATTTAAAGTTTTAGAACTTAATGCAAAAATCACAATGATAAAATAAGAAATTATTTACTGTCTTGCAATATATTTTAAATTGAATTTTTATAGAATCATAATTATATTAAATACAAAATATATCATAATATACATTAATTAAATTTATTTTTTAAATCATATTATATTTTTAAATAATTAGAAAAACCAATAAATTATATTTGAAGATATTAAAATATTATAAAAATTTTTAAAAATTTTTTGATATGTTAAAAAAATATTTTTTAATTTTTAATTAATTTTTTTTTTAAAAAAAAATTATTATAATAAAATCATTATAATAAAAAAATTATTATAATAAAAAATCTTTTCCTTAATTACTTTTATATGTACTTTAAATTTAATAATTATATTAACAGATTTTATTAATTAGATACAATATTACTTTTAAAAATCTTTTCTTATGATCAATTTTTATATACATTAAAAATTGATTTATCTTTAAAAATTATATTTCATTAATATTTTATAATAAAATTATAATGTATATAAAGTTTTATTATTAAAAAAAATTTTTATTGATTTTTTACTTACATATTAAAAAAAAAGCTTATCAAAAAATTTTAAAATTTTTGACTAATAAAACTTTATTCTTATTTTTAAAACAATTTAAAGAATATCTTCAAGAGTATTATTAAACTTCTTTTCTTGTTTACAAACAAATCTCTTTACTCAAAACTTGACTTTTAATAATAATAAAAAAATAAAAAAATTTTTTTTTGTAAATAGTAAAAAAGTTTTTTAAATAAATAAAAATAATAATTGTAAAGTATCTAAAAATCTTTCTTTATTTTTGAAACAAATTTTATAAAAATTTATTATAGTAAAATAACTTGTTTTTTCTCTTAATAACTATTGTTATTCTTTTAAAACTTTTATTTTTTTTATAATTTTTTAAAAAATTTTATTTACTTTAGTTTAATTCAAAATTTTTAAGTAATATAATATTTATTAAAAATAATTGATCAATATAAAGTATATTGATTTTTAAAATATAAACAATTTTCCATTAATTATACTTATATATTTTAATAATATTATTGATTAAAAAAAAAAAAATCTTTAAAAATATATTTTTTTAACTAAATAAATTTTTCTTAAAACAATTATTATATTAAAAAATGTATAAAAAATATATTAGTTATATCATTATTTTTGTTTTTAACAAGTTTATTAATTAACAAAAAAACTTTATTGAATAAAAATCAAAGTTTTCAAGTTTCTATTTCAATTAGACAAAATTCATATAAAACATTTTTATTCTGGTTAAATAAATTCTTTTGTAATATAATACTAGTTAGTATCAATAGTATTATAATAAATTAATTTATATATTAATAAAAAAAATAAGTTTTTTAAATATCTTTCTTGAAATTCCTTTATTTAAAAATAAATAAGTTTTTTAAATATTATGAAATTAGAAATATTTCAATTAAACAAATTTTTTTCAAAAAAAAAATAATTGAATAAATTAAAAATCTTTTGAAAAAGCTTTAAATTGTTTTCTTTCTCCTATTTCTTTAATTATTTTAACAATTTGTTATTTTTTAGAATAATTAGTAGTAACAAACTATTAATAATAATTTTGATAATTAAAAATTAAATTAAATTATCAAATAAGTATAATATTATTCTTAAAATTCAATTTATAGTATTTAATTGAAACTTAATTTTGCTTAATTTAAATTGGTCAAGTAACTTTTTATATTTTTTAAATAATATAATCTTTTAACTAATAATATACAAAATTAAGTTAATAGTTATTTTTTTAAACTTTTTATATCTTTTATTTTTTTTTATATCAAATTTTATGTATAGTCTTGTTGCTTTGCAATTTGATAATTTTATTTTTTTCTATTTTTTTTACTATGTTTACTAATAAACTATTGTTTTATTGTTTATTTTTATAATAAATTACTTGATAAAATCATCCAAAGTTATATTTTATTAATTAATTTCTATAATAATATTATATGAGATAAAATTTTTTTCACTTAATCAATAAAAATTTTAGATATCTTTAATTAAAATATTTGTCTTTTCATTAAAAGAATCTGTAGTATATACTTTAACTTTATTAAGTTTTAGATTTATATATATTTCTTAATTAGTTTGATTCTTCATATTTAAAAAAACTAATTCTTCTCTTTTAATCATTTCTTATATATTTTTATTATATCTTCTTTTTCTAAAATTTTCTATTTAAAAATACAAGCTTAATTATCTATGCAAATCCTAATATTATTATAAAGAAGAACTATTAAGAATATAGTTATAATTATTATTAATTTAATTCTTATAAATTAGAATCAATTATTTACTCCTATTTAAAATTTGTTTTCTTTTTTTATTTTTTTATTTGAACTTATTTTGCTTTTATTTTTATTTCTTTTTTTCTATAATTAATAAGTGATCTATTAAAATAAAAGATTGGTTTTTTTTTAGATTCAAGATATATATTTTTTAATATTCTCTATTAAACTAGATATATATAATATATTTTATTAAATATTTGTATACTATACATTATAAAAGGTTTCACCAATATTAAATTTTTGTTTAATTTATTTATTTTTATTTATTTTTTAAAACTCTAATTATAACTTCAGGAATTATTTATTACTTTATAAGTAATTTAAATAAAAATCCTTCTAATTGCTAATATTATTATCTATAAATTATTATTAAAAATTATTATGTAAGATTCTAATAGAACTTAAAACTTAATTACTTTATATCATATTTGACTTTATTTGTTATAATTTTTTTTAAACTTCTATTCTCTAGATTTTCTTTTTCCAATAATAACTTTATTCTTATTAAATATAGTATATAGTTTTCTAATATAAAGGACTTGAAAGTCTTTTAATTTTATTCTTTTTATTAATTTCTTGTATTTGTTTTCATTTAATTATCTTCTCATATTTTGTATTTTAAATTTTTTTTTAAAACTGCTTATGACTTTTCTTTATATCTTTATTATTCATTTTTTTGTTTCTTTTTTAATCAATTTTTATGATATTTCAAGTCTACTATTTTTAAAATAAAATTACTTTATATTAGATTAATATAAAAACTTAAAATGTATTAACTAATTTTTGAGATCTATTTTATTAATCTAAAGATTTATTTATATGGCTTTCCTAGTTCTTTTTTATTATTTATAATTAACCTAGAGTTTTTCTCTTCTGTTTCTTTTTTTTTTATAAGAATTTTTTAAAGTTTTAAAGATCTTATCTATTTTATTATTTTATATATATTTTTAGCTGACTTTATAAATTAAATATTCTAGCAAATATCAGTTTATATTGAAATAAGTTTATAAACTCTTTCTACTGATTTTTTAACCACATACAAAAAAAATATTCACAAGAAGTTTTTACACTTCTTTGCTAATAAAGTCTTAATACTTTCCTTAAAAACATTTGAAGTATGATTTCAAGAATTATTTCTATTCTTTTTATTTTGTTTATAAATCTTTTTACTCAAAAACTTGACTTCTAGTAATTAAGAAAAATCAAGTAATACCTTTGATACCAATGATAAGAAAGTTCTCAAAGGAAGAAGAACTAATTTCTAAGTATCTGAAGACCTATCTAATCTTTGAAGCAAAAGGTTTATAGAGGTTTTCTGTAATAAAAAGGTTTATTTTTATCTCTTTTTGACTATTTTAGTTCTTTTAGAGCTTTCACTTTTACAGTTTTTAAAGGAATTTTGCCTATCCCAATTTGATTCTGAATTTTGAGTAGTACAAATCCTCACCAAAGATAATTGATTAACATAAAACACATTAATTTTGTAATATAAACAAGCTCCTATTGGTCACATTTATATGTTCTGATAATATCATTGATAATTGAAAAGAATGTTTAAAAAATGTTTGCTCAAAAGTCCAAGTTCCTTAATAAAAACTTCTATAATATCAAACAATCAAGTAATAGATAATGTGAATTGCAAATTTCCATTTTTTATCTAAGTTTCTTAAGTGGCGATAAAGCTTTAATGAAAAAAACAGAGGTATAAATGCTTTCTTGAAATATTCCAATTCAGTACTCACTTAAATAAAAAAATCAGTTGGATTGACTTATTTGATGCCACAGGTGATAAAAAAAAAATTTCTTTTGAAGTTCATATAAAGCAAGAAGGTATTTCAATTAGGTAGATTTCTTTTGAGAAAGGTTATTTTTATTTTGAACTTTTTTAATAAATCTTGAATTGTTTCTTTTCTTCAATTATTTTTGATTTTCACCTTTTTAACTTAGCAATTTATTGATTTTTAGACAATTAATAGTGACAAACTATTAAAAATAATTCTAATAGATAAAGATTATTACCAATCTATTAGGAGTATATAATATTGTTACTAAAATCTGACTTAGAGTACTTATATATGAAGATGAATTAATTACTTTATAAAAATCTATAAATTAAAAAAAACTTTTCTACTTTTCCTACTTTATGAAATTTTCTTTTTTAGAAGGTTTTCTTTTCTCCTTTTCTCTTTCTTTACTTTCTGTACACAAATAACAACTATGCAGTAGACAAAGTCTGAGATGTGTTAATACCATATAAGGTTCTATTATCTGACTTGTTGATATATAGAAGATATTATATCTAAAGAAGCATAAGTGGATCTGCACTCTGCACATGGCAAACGTCTGAGACAAAGAGAACTATCTTTTGGATTGGGGATACTCCTGGAACGAGGCTTTGTGTATGACTGAGTCATCATAGACAATAATACATTTATTCCCCTTAATTTTCCCTAACACCTTAAACTTCCACTACCTCCCGTTTTTTTTTTACCCCCTTATCTTTTACTCTTCCTGCCAACAGACAGCTTTTTCCTTTCCCAAGGTTTTCTTCTTAGGTCTTTCACTCCTTTCTCTACTATACAATTCCATTAATCTTATGATATATTAAGCCTTTGCTCTGATCAAGTTAGTAGGCTTAACTTATAAAAAAGATTAAAATAAAATTTCTTATGATTGAGAGGTGAATTTGTAGCAAGGGTGGCTACACTTTCAAAAGTTCTAGGCACACCTTTCTATAATTACTAGCCATTTACAAAGCCATCTAAATGAAGAAGAGATGCAATGATAAGAATATCAGTCGGCAGTATCAAAAGTAGGGCTCTACTTGCTATGGGCCTAGACTACCATTTAATGTTGGTCAGAGAGTAAATGACTAATCAAGAGCTTTTGTTCTGAATACTTGATAACACTACCATCATTCAACTCAAGAGTAATGACAATGGAACCTCCTTTTGTTTTAATTATCTCCCAAAACTCTACCAAAAACTGTAATAAGCTTACCCTCTCCAAAGGATCAGCATAGGTTGATCATGCCTTATTAGGTTCAAGACCCTTAATAAGAAAAGATCCACAGCCTATATTCTGACTCAAACTAGTTTCCAGGCCCAGTACAACAAAAACCTGAATTTCCTAACCACACCATCATATATATCATCATCTATCCCAATGAGCTCCCTTACCGGTCAACAGTAAACTAGTAGCTAGATACCATTTACTATTTTTCTCTTTCTCCACACGAGTTTTTAGAATTTGTAAGGGACTACCAATGCAATAGGCATTAGTTAATTTACTCAATAGTTAACCTTATAAAGGTTATTCATGTAATTGTTTATGAATTAATTTTCTAATAAAAACTAGCATGTATTGTTCATTTGCATTAAAAAAAAAAACAAACT
>CAJVPT010000868.1:0-25072 GCA_910592055.1 Acaulospora colombiana | reverse complement strand
CCATTTTATTATATTTTCGACCGATGGGTTTTATTGTACTAGTGAGGATGAATATCAAATAAACCTTTCAAAAACGAAAATCAAAGAAAATACCGAAACAGTGTAAAACGAATAATTGAGATAATTGTGGGGTTGTTAAAAGATAGGATATCGGCGACCAGTGAACCCGAAAGTAAACAGCGACGTGTACAATAAAAAATAAAACAGTAGGCTCTTGAGCCATTGCTTTGTAATAGATGGTTTTTCCGCCTCACATGTATTTCGACTACGTCGAGCTATTTTTATTTATACCAATGAAGATAAGTACTTTTCGTCATTATATATTGATTGGGTGGTTAATATCACATAGATTGAAAAATAAACTTAGCTTCCGAACCTATTAATACAAAAATAACCATATGCTATGTCTAGTGAAAAATTATGTGGTTTGAATATCAATTTATATGATTTAGGATCTAGGAATGAGGATCAAGAGTAGGATATTACAAAATGAAAATTAATTAGGTTTAGTAGGAAGATCGGGATATTTCACGCCTGATAGGAATTACATTTTCTCATTTTTTTCTGGCAACTTCCAGCAGAGCTTAGAAATTTTTGACGTGAGTCAGATTCCACCCGATCTGTGGATTTTGTATATACCTTGATATTTAATCAAAGTGGGGGTGTAAGTAATGACTCTACTATATAAAAGGGTGAAAAAATATTGATTTGTCCTTTCATAGCAATATTTGCGACTTAAGAAACAAAACATTTAATAATCTTAATCACTACTAGAGATATACAAAATAAAACCCACTTATATTACCTGTTTCACGCAAATCAAGGTATATATATCACTGCATTGTTTGTATGCTACGATACCCTCACACTCGTGTATATATGCTAATAGTCTATTGTCCGCATATAGATGTCGTCAATTGCTGTTTCGGTATTGATCTATTTCAGGACTTCGCCGTATTTTTTCCGAACCTAACGCCAGTACAACGCCGATCTTTCTGCACGTGATACCATGTTTAATGAAATTCTTGTCAATCGTGATGCCCGACTCACCACCGAGCTTACCAATCGTGATGCCAGATTCGTAACCGAACTCACCGATTACCGTGCGAAATTTAACGCTGAACCTACCTCACGCGACGAAAACTTTATAGCGGAGATCCAAAGAATCTTGACAATGCTTAATACTTCTACTGTGAGACTTGATGAGATCGAACAAGTTCTTCAAAACTACCATAACAATTTTGGTAGGGTCGCAACCGAATTCGAATCAATCAATGCTTAATATAATAAAAAATTTGATTGGTGAAAAAAAATTTCTTGATCTGATCCGTTCGGATCAAATCCGCGGATCATTCAGATTCAGATAAAAATTGCGATCCCTACTTGTGACCAAGAAACTATCTATTTTCCAGAAAAAAATATCATAGACATGAGCCAGAATTCATCAAGTATCAAAGAGCCTTTCAGCTATTCGCACTCTTTAAGAAGGCAGAAAGTACACATAATCATACCAAATTGCAAGCCTTTGATATGGAAATTAGGAAATACAACACTACTTTTAGTCTTAATTATCAGATCAAAAACTATCACATATAGTATTTCTCAAATTCTATGAAAATTATTAAAAAAGGATATACAGAATGCAATAGAAGGCCTAAAACTTGCCTATCAGAATACAGAGACAAAAAAAACAAGTAATGCTATCAAAAGAGCCTTGTAACAAAAATATGAGAATTTATATAGCAATCAAAGAAGAATGGCAAACTCTTTGATTGACAGAGAGTAGGTTAAAATAATGTTGGATAGGATCAAGGTTAAAGATAGAAAAAAGAAATATATAAATATAAAGAAGAGAGAAATTGAAAGAGAAATAAAAAAATATTATATTATGAGACATTCAAAAAATAAAATGTTAACTTTGACAGTTTTACAGAAGATTGGAAAGAAGATTACAATCCTAAAGACCATATTAATAAAAGATAGTACAAAGACCTACTGGAACCAATCTTCCAAAAAGAATTATATAAAATACTTTAAGGACATTTCCATAATAAAGTCCCAAGGAAATCACAAATTAGTTATAAAATACTAAAAAGATTGAACCAATAAGGAAAAAATATCTTAGAAAGATGCTTAACTGCTTTTTAAGGTAGGAAGTTATTTCAATAGAATGGAAACAAAGCCATATATATCTCATAGCAAAGCCAAAACCATGTAGATGTGAACTCTTTAATACCAAACTAATAATATTACTAGAGATCACATAAAATGCTTTATCAAGATTCTTATAAACAAATTAGAAAATACAGTATTTGCAAGATCAACAATATCTTGAGAACACCTAATTATGTAGAATTATTAGGAGAAAGTATAGCAAAATCAATTTAAATTCTCAATAATATTTGTAAGAAAGCAAGAGAAAATAAAAAGAAGTTATGGATACTTTTTCAAGATATAGCAAAAGTATATAATACTATTAGCCTAAATATATTAATCAAAACAATAAATAGAATCAAGATATTCAAAAGTTTATTCAAATTATAATAAGTCTATTTCAAAATTAAGCATTTAGAATCATATTTGAAAAAGATCAAACTGAGATAATTACAGCAAAATATAGAAGTGATCAAGGAGAAACTATCTTATCACTAATGTGAAAAATATTCTATGACTCTTTATTGTACAAGATTAGAATTATGAAACAAAAGGCTATAAAATATCAGTAGCTTGGGATCCAGAGTTAAAGGAAAACATTGAAAGAAAGCTAGAGTCAAGGCACATAGCTATTGACTTTTATAGATAATACAACATGAATAGTAAGATTCTAAGAGAATATGGAAAATATTCTAGAAGAAGCAAGAATCTTTTATAGAAAAAATGACTCATAGATTAATAGTAGCAAATTAGTATTAATTATTATTAACAATTCAACAAATATCCAAAAGAGATCCAAATAGAAATTATATTTAATTTTTATAAAAAATATTTTTTTATTTAAAAAAAAATTGTTTTTATTAAAAAAAATTTTTTTTAATTATAAATAGTATAAAAGTCTAGGTTATTCTCCAAAATTAGTTATTTAAATTTTACTTTTTTTAAAAATTTATTTTTTATATATTTTAATTTTAATTTTTATAAAAAATGATTTTTTTATTTAAAAAAGTTTTTATTGAATTTTATTTTTTTTAAATATTAAAATTGTATTTAATTTTTATAAAAAATTATTTTTTATTAAAAAATTATTTTTTTAATTATAAATAGTATAAAGGCCTGAACTATGCTCCAGAATTGGTTATTTAAGTTTTACTTTTTTTAAAAATTTAAAAATTGTGTTTAATTTTTGCAAAAAAATAAATTTTATTTAAAAAAAAAAACTGTTTTTTATTAAAAAAATATATTTTTTATATAGTTTAATTTTAAATAATGTAAAGTCTAGAGCTATACTCCAAGTTTAGTTATTTAAGTTTTATTTTTTTAAAAAATATTATTTTTTATGAAAAATAGTTTTTTATTAAAAAAAATTTTATTTTTCATATAGTTTAATTTTAAATAGTATAAAGGCTTGAATTATACTTCAAGTTTAGTTATTTAAGTTTTACTTTTTATAAAAATATTATTTTTATGTAAAATAATTTATTATTAATTGAGATTACCAATTAATTACTAATTATCAATCATAATCTCTAATTAATTATTACTTATCAATTTTGATCTTTAATTAATTACTAATATTGATTTTGATCTCTAATTGATTACTAATTATCAAATATAATCTTATATTAATCACTTATTATTGATCCTAATTTTCAATTAATCACTAATTATCAATATTGATCTCTAATTAATTACTAATTATCAATTTCAATCTCTAATCGATTATTAATCATCAATCCTAATCACTAATTGCATCATTAATCATTGATTATAATCACTAATTGATCACTAATCATCTATCTTGATCTCTAATTTATCACTAATTATCAATCCCAATCTAGTTGTTTTGGAAGGCTTGAGGAAGTGGTTTTGATTCTTCTGTCAATTCGATTGGTGAGTCAAGACATTCATTTCTTTCATGATGGACTCAATTGTAGATTTTATCTGATTGATTATCTTATTTATTGCTTCTTGTTGTTGTCTAATATCAAAGCTCTTTGATGATGGGATTCTGAAATTTGCACTTGTAGATAGTGATCCGATCTCTGTGGGTGTGTCTATAATAGCTGGCCCTTTTACCTTTACATAAAGGTCTGCTTCGATTGCTATTACTTTTTTGTCTAGCATATATACCTTGTATTTGATAGCCTGTATATTTGTTTGTAGTTGCTTGAGGGTTTTCAACACTTTTCTACATCTGCAATGGTGTATAAGAGAGTTCTTTGATGACATTAGCATAAATGCAACTTGGGTTGTATATGTTTATGGGCATGGGCCATCAGCCCTGTCTAAGAAGGGGAATCCTTGTTGTTATCATGTCATTAATCTAGGTTGTCCTAGTCTGTTCATTCTCTTTTTCTGAGGTTAAAGTATTTCAGATAAGGTACATATTCTATTGTTATGCTCATGTGCTTCACAGTTAAAGCAGAGCCTTGTTGCTCTTGAGACCCAGATCAATTTTGTCCTTTCGATCTGAAAGGTGGTACTCCTTGTTCTGTCCAGATCTTGTATATTCTTAAAGTATAGAATTATAAACTATTTGTTTTGATTTAGGTAGTTTAGTGGAAAGTAACATGTCTGAGCATTTGTCTGATCAATTACTTCTTGGAGTTTGTTGACAGAGGTTCCTTGTGGGAGGTTTGCTAGTATGGCACTATACTGGTTCCTTTTTTCTTTCACAATACAGGTTTTGATTGTTGAAAATATACGCATACAGAATCTATCCTTGTATAGAGCCTATTTGCAAGCTTGTTCTTCGAATGCTTCTGTTGAGTTGAATTATACTATTCCAGCTTGCATTGCGTCAGCTGGTTGAAGTATAATATATTCAATTATTGATTTATTCTTGAATAAACTGGCAATGTCCTTTTTTGTATAACTATTAAAGATGTCTCAAATCCTAATGGATCAGGTCTTTCCTTCTGTGATACCGATCAGAGGAGCTAATCTTGATTTGGCAGTTTCATTGTTAGTGATTCTGATCTCGCATGCCATTATCGCCTTGTGATAGTTGTTAAAAATGGCTACGATTTTTGGTGTTCCTGTGGGTTCTTCTATCCTTATATGTTTTAGCGATTCCAGGTGTTCCCAAATATTTTTGACATGTTGAAGTTTTTCTTGAAGTGAGTTTCTGATAATTTCTTTTGGGTTGAGCAGAACCTTGCCTGATTGTACTATGTCTTGTCTTGTCTTGTTTATACTTGTCTTCTGATTATTGCTTGGCTGCTTGTCCTTGTATTATATGTATAACTGTTTGTAGTAATGTCATTTTGACTATTGTTGTTGAGATCTTTCTCACTTTTATGTTTAGATGTTATAAAAGCAATTGTGATTAGAGAGGTCGGTCTAGAGGTTTTTATTGCTTCTTCCTCTTATGGGACTTCTTTTGTATTGTCTGGCTTCTGTTCTACTGGTCCACTTGTTGTTGTGTCTTCAAGTTACATAGTTTCTTGTTATTCTAAATCATCTTTCTTTTTTTCTGATCTATTATGGTCGTTGAGTTGTTCTGGGTGGGTTCTTGATTTTTTGGTGGATAACATGGGGTTGAACTTATTTGCGAGTTTTGTCTTTAAGAATGGTTTTGAGATCTTGCTATTGCCTGTAATGATTCTTTTACTGGTATAGTTGACTATGCTATCTTTCTTTCTCAGTCTTGATGCCATGTTTGTTAGTATAGCTCTTTGCGAGCATAGATTTTTTTCTTGTGAACTTTGGGTTGTTACTATAAAAGGAAATTTTCAGAAATTTTGATGTGAGTGGGAAAGAGTTTTTTTTTTATTATTATTATTCACACATTTTAATCTTTCAGGTTATTCTTATTTTAATATGATTTATTATAAATACTGGTCTTTCAATTTTTATTCTCTAAATTAATATTCTAAAATTTATAATATAGTTAAATTTATTTCTCATAATTCTTATGTCTTAGATAAACTTGTTATTATAAAAGGCAAAGCTGGTATACTTAATATTTTAAATATTTCTCAAAAATATGTTTTAAAAATTGATCTCAATATTATTATCATTTATGATATTTATATTAATTATTATTATATTATTTAGAGTCTTATTAACTATATAGTGTCAAATGTTACATAGATAACACAATTTACATATAATGGTCTAGAATCTAAAAACTCAAAGCTCTGACCTAGTGTTGCAAAGTAAGAAACTATAGGCTAAAGCTTGAATACTAAGAAAACTATATGTATCTAATAGAATATGGAAAGTTTAGCAAAGTTTAAAGTTAGCATAGCCTATTGTAAAGTAAATATTTATTGTTAGCAAGAAATGTATAAATATTTTATTGGTGTAAACTAAGAAGACAGTATTAAATGTATTTTTTTTTTTTTTTTTTAAGCTGGCTCGGTCTTGTTTATTAACTTGATAAAGTAATATATAACTGTACATTGTATAGATTACAAAGAATATTATACATGCTATTAAACTTCTTAGGATTGGTTAGATGCTTAAAGAATCCACCAGACAGCTTGTTGCCACTCCAAACTAAGGGAGAACTAACCTGCCAAGGCAAAGCTAGTACTAGGTTTAAAGAAAAAGATGGACATAATGTTAGTATTTTCAAGAATAAATTGTTTTATATATTGATTAATGAGGTTTATGTAGCTATCTTTGATAGCTTGTTCATTTATCCATCTGGCTGAACTTGAAGATGTTTTTTCATATTTGTGATGTTTTTCTTTTTTCCTTGAGATTCCATGTTTCTCTTTTCACCTTAGGAATGTTTTATTTCTGACCTTCCAAGTTGAGTACAGGAATTTTTCCATTCTTTTGATATTTAAACTATGCAGTCTTTTGCTTTAGCTGCATTGCAGATTGTTTGGTGGATTGTTTCAATAGTGAATTTAAAGAAAGCCCCTTTGATAAATAATTTGAGCTACTACGAAGTATCCAAAGTTATATTGCTTTTTATTATAGTTATTGCTTGACTTTTCCTTTTTCTAGGTATATGCTTGAGTATTGCTTTTTGGATCATTGTTATGGCTTGATGTTTAATGTCTGTTTTATTGTATTGATATAGAAAAGGGTAATAGTTATCTTCTACTTGATCATACCTGCAGCATTTATTGTCTTTATATAGTGATAGTTTTCTATTATATAATTTGGTTTTGGTTGGAAGTTTGTTATTCCATAGGTTTAGTGAGAACTTGTGAATTTTTTGATCTTCAAATAAGGTATTTATATTGCTAATCTGAAATAGATATAGGTAATTATATGTTTCTTGTCAATAGATATATTTGTATTGTCCAGTAAAGTCTATAAGTGTTCTGTTGAGTAAGTGCCATTGTGCAATATACTTTGCTTGGATGATCTTTTTGCAAATTTTTTTTGTAGGTATATTGATTTGGGTATTGTTTCACTATGTTATTATATATGTTTGTGTATTCTAAGTGAGTTGAATGTTGAGGATACTAGTGTCCGGATGTATTTCTTGTGGACCTATGCCTATTGAATCTGCTTGTTCATTATGTTTGATATCTGAGTAGGCTTGGACTTTATACATTTGCAATTTGAGGTGTCTTGCAATGCAGGTATCTTTTATGATTTGTAGCATATGGAAGTTCTTTTGTTTTCTGATAAGGCATGATACTGAGGCTTTCAATGTCTGTTAAATGTAACTGATTGCTATTTGGCTATCTGTAAAAATGTCGGCTGTTAAATTTTCTGGCAGGGTTAATATTGCAGTTGTTATAGTTATAATTTCTATTCTTGAGGATGAGGGGTGTATATGGGTTTGGGCTCTGAATATGTGTTCTTCATTGTTAGAAGTGATGATAATCCAGCCTAATCCTATATATGGTTTTTTGTTCCATTTGTTGAGAGAGCCATCTGTGTAGATTTTGAAGTGTGGGTATATAGTTATCTTTTTGAATATAGTTATAAGGTCAGAAATTTGGTCTTGGCTACTGATGAGGTGCGTTGTAATGTGTGCGGATACTGCATTGTGAAAGATGTTTACTGTTGGATACTGATTATAGACTTGTTGAGTTGTGTATATTTGATTTAATATGTGTGGATTGATTCTGATAAGACTTTTGATCTATAATGAAGATTTCCATTTGAGATGGAATAATGAAAAGTGGATGTGCAACTTGTCACAACTGAAATTCTAACAACTTTCTGTACCTTAGTGTTGAATAAGCAGTTCTGATCGCTGCCCCCTTTGTTCAAAGAGTATCCATTGCATTTGCTGAGTGGTGATTCATTATTTGTTATATTATGGTAGTGTGTGTAAGTTATGCTACCATCTAAATTATTTCTTTTCTTCTTGCCAATAATAATTGTGTCCCTTATATAAGTTGCTACCCAGTATGATTGTTGAGTATGATGCTCTATTAAGCTAGTGCTTTGGAGTAAAGGATTTGTGCTATTGCTTTGTAGGTATAGTGTTTTGATTATAGAATCATTCATTCTGTATTGAAGGTTGGTGAACCATTCTGAAATATGTTCTAGAGATTATTTGTCTCTATGTCTAATAATATGTAGCCAATGAAGTGTGTGGGTTCTCTTAACATTTAGTATTTGTCCTGTGAATAAGAGGTTATGTTTGGCAAGTTGTTTTCTATATGTACGATAGAACTGTAGAGTTACAATATCTTCTATTGTTATATCTGCTTTATGTGTTATTGTAATTGCAGGTTTGCATTCGTTCAAGAGGAAGTTAAATCCATATTTTTTAAGTAACATAATAATGTTGTGTGTAATATTCTTTCCTGCTAATATGATAGGTACAGTGCAGTATGCAAGAATCCTGTTTATTGACCAGAAATAATTCTGTGCCTGTTGTAAGCAGTATCTGGCTAGGTCTCCTATGATGTTCTTTTGATTGATTCTATGGATCCAGTTGGATGCTTGCACTAGAAGCTGTCTATCCCATAAATGAAAGATACCATATTCGAGTGAATTGTAGATGACATTGTTGGGTATTGTATTTGTTAGTCCTATTTTATGCTTGAATATGCTTGCCAGTTTGCTGGACAATCTGTTGCATGTACTTTCAGAGAGAGTTATATCATTTAACAGATACTCTATACTGGGATATAATATATGATTAATAATATATCCTTTGCTTCCTATAACCAAATATGTTTGTAAGATTTTTTGTTTGATGAGTTGTTCTTGATACTTCTTTGAGGCTGTTGCGTTATGCTATACTCCTAATATTCTAACAGGAATATTATTGTTTCAGCCTGTAATGTGTTGATTATTCAAGTATATACCTGTTGTCCTATCTCTGTAGTTGTCATTAATAATGATGAGGAAGGACTTTTGTGGATTTACCTGTATATTATTGATGTGGTAGAATTGTTTAGCAAAATTTATAATATGTTAAAGGTTTGTGTTGTTTTCTGCCAACCATATAGTATCATTCATATATACACTTGTAGAAATTGATGTTGTTTTGCAAATGGTAGGTTGGTCTATATATCTTGTGTGATAAGATAAGACTATATAACCTCTATATATTATTTAAATTGTGAAGAGAAGAGGGTCGTAAAAAATTTTACACAATAAGGGGAATATGGTATCATCTTGATCTATTTTATCTAGTACTATATATTCTTCTGTAAGTTCATGACATGTGATGACTGTATTCGTTCAATTTTTGAGCAAGTTTGTGAAGAGTGTTGTAATTTGTATTGGAACTTTGATGTGTTGTAATGCCAAGTGAAATATCTCAATGTTGATTGAGTCATATGCTTTAGACATGTCCTGGCTTAGTATCCAGGCTTGTTTGTTAAATTCTTTGATATCTTCAATAAAGTTATTGATTATATGAATTGGGTCTTGTGTACTGCTGCCAGGTAGTGTTGCCCAATTTAGCTTACATAAAATAGAGTGTTTTGCTATACTATCTGCCAATTTATGTAAAGAGTTTTTGACCTGCATCTAGGAGTGTGATTGGTCTTGTGATATTGAGATTGTTGTTCTAGTCCTTGGGCTTAGGAATTGGGTAAATAAGATCTCTACTCCATTCCTTGGGAGTGTTGCTTGATACTAATATGTTGTTAAAAATTCTAAGGAGAAGACCGAGTGTTTTCTTCTTTATGTACTTGTAGGCTCTGTAAGGTATGATGTTTCTTCTTGGAGTTAATTGTGAGCTTCTATGTTTTATTACTTGGACAAGTTCTTGCAATGTAATTAGGGCTAGAGTGTCTTAATACTATATAGCCTGTACATTCTTTTTGGGATTATATACCTCTTTTTAAAAAAGATATAGATGCAGTGGTACCATATTTCTTTTGGATGTCCATTGTTTGAAATGTTCTCTGACTTGAATGCAGATTTTTTGGGGATCTGTTATGATTTCAATATTGTTGTCATTTTGAATTATCACTCTATCCAGTATAATTAATCTTGTGGTGTGATCAAGAATACTATTGATTATCACTTTCTTTTGATTTGCTAGCATGGCCTGGCATCTGACAAAGAATTATTTTATCATTTGCTTTTTTCTATGGTCAGTAAGTCATCTAGTTGCTATTTTGAGTTTCTTGCTAAAGTCTCGAGTGGTTTTTATCCAGTTAGTTATATAGCGTAAAAGAAAATAAGTTGTTGATTAATCAGTTTCTAGAATAACTCTGTTAAAATATTATTGATTGCTTGCAGTATCTTAGTTTGAGTATAGTCTGATAAGCCTTGCTTTAGTGTATACATCTGTTGAATGATATTGTTAAGCTTCGCAATTCTCTAAAAGGTATCCTTTTGTTGTTCTTGGATTCTAGGTTTTCTGTGTGGTTTGTATTTGAGAATATATTTCTTTGCAGCTTGATATACTATATGTGCGAACTTGTTCCATAGTTGATTAATGTCTGAAATATCTGATAATTCGTCTAAGTGTATAACATCCTCCTCCACTTATATAACAAATTTATCCCAAAGTTCCTTGCTGATGTTGTTCCAATTAAATCTCTGATTGAGGATGCGTTTGGGTTTGCTGACTGGTTTGTCTAGTTGCCATACTTCTACTTCAATCAACATACCAGTATGATCACTATAAGTTAGATTTCTAATATCAGATATAATATATGCTTCTTTGGATTGCCATATATAAGAGGGTAGCATCCATATTTGATTTATTCTGCTGCTGTTTTGGAGGTTGTGCCAGGTGTACACTTTGCATAAGAGATTATGTTCTTTGTAAGTATCAACAAAGCCTTGTTCTATTAAATATTGTATATGTAATATTGAGAGAGATATTGATTAATATTTTTTTGAGTGCTTTTTTTGTCTAGGATAGGATTGCTTATTGCATTGAAATCATCTGCAACTATCATCCAGAAGTTGTTCTTTTTTCCCTCTGTGATTCATTGTTATAGTATTTTGAAGATATTTTGTTTTTCATTATTGAGAGAGTGTATTGGAAAATAGGCTCCAATAATTCTGACTATAGTTTTGTTTGGAAAAGCCAAGTCCAAAGCAATGAGTTTGCCTTGATTTCTTTTTTGATGGTATTGTGCTGAGAAAAGTTCTTTACTACTGCTGCGAAGGTTCTTGATTAATTGTTTTGATTATTTTGTGATGTTTGAAGAAATAGAGTACCACTGGGTTTGAATCTACTATATAATCTGCCAAATTTTTTGGCATCATTTTTTTTCTTTCTCTAGTGACTTGTTGTCTTTCTCAGATTGGACAGTCTTTGACTTGATATTCTAAGCTAGAAAATAGGTGACATGTTTTTGTATCCATGGAAATTCAATTGAGTTTAATATTGCCTAGTTGGGTGGAAAATCTAAGTGTTTCTATCAGTGTGTCTTCATCTTTGAAGCTGATGATTGTCAGGCATTTTCTTTTGTAAGAATTGAACCAAGGGATGTAGCAAGTTTTTGCTTTGGTTGTCTCAATAATTTGTTTAAAATTGTATCCCATAGTGCTAGGTAGTAGGTTGGTTAATTTAACAGTGAATTTGCTTCTCTCCTCCTTGATCTAATTGGTATTGAGAAATGAAAAGATTCTGTACATATTTTCCTTGAAGCCTATGGACTATTTGAAGATTACTCTGTCATAGTTCTTCTGTTTTTCATATTTTATATCCCCGGATTGCCACAAGTCCCATGTTTTCATGAATAGTAATATAATTGATTCATATTTAATTAATGCAATTTTGAGTTCTCCACGTATTACATTCAAGTGAATGTTCCATACTCTCATTGTCTTGTTCTTTGTGATAATATCATTGTGGATTAGTATTTATTGTGTTTAGATAGTAGTATTACTGTCTAGTTTGATAGTGAATGCTATTTTGACTTCTTTTTCATTTGCGAACAGAATGGTTATGTGTTTGCCTGCCGGTGTATTGTTAGTTCTGATTGATGTAACTGATTTGTATCTTGCGAGTGCTATCTTAATTGAGTATAGTTTGCTGTTGGTGTCTTTGCCAGGAACCTGCTTCAAAAAAAAGATTTTCTTGAAGTATTTTTTTTCATATTGTGTTTGCCAATCTGTGAGGGGGGACATTGAGATATTTGATTTTTAGATGTTGTTTCCTTGTCCTTGCCCTTGTCCTGAGTGCAATGTTATGCTTTTTCACTTTCTTCGAATCAGTCAATTTCTAATGCTACTGGTATGTTGAAAGCCTTTTATGAGGATGGTACACTGATGAAATGGTCATGATGTTTAGCTTCTTTATGGTAGAGTTGGTTTTGTTATTGTTGTCTTGCTATTTGTGAGTTATCTATCTTAAAAATTGCTTCAATACCTTTATGTTCTGTAGGAACCACTTCTAGTTCCATGCTTATGTATATTTATTTTTGGATGGTTCTATCACTTCTTAATATTGTACTGTTTTGTGTATGCCCTTGTTCTGATGTTATTTGTTATAAAAACATATTGTGTTTTTGTTAAAAACTCACTTTTTCATCCCAATAATTATTTTTTGTGAAAAAATTTCCTAAAAAGGAAATTTTTAGAAGTTTTTTTTTTTGAGTATTAAATGTATTAGTAAAACAGCCCTTATTATAAATAAAGATAAGAGTTAGTATTATATAAAAGAAACAAAAAGTGAATAAATAGACACTTATTCTCAGCCAAGTCAATTACCATATCTTTGTCTTTTTTAAATATTCTTTATAGGTGTTCTCTCTTTATATCCAATATAAATATTGTTAATTATTTAGGTTACATGAGGTACTACATATTAATGACAGACTTGCTGAATTAGCCATAATAACAGATACTTACAGTATCATTCGGATTAATAAAAAATAACTCTTTCCTACAGATTTTTTTTTTCTTAAAAATTTTCTTTTAGGCAATTTTGGGAAATAAGAAGAAAAGTGAATGGAAAGATAAGTCTTCTAGAGATCATAGAAGCCCATATACTTAGGGCAGACCCAACTACAATAATAATATCCTGGCAAAAGGTAACACAAAACTGCTATGCAAAGAAACCTATATGGAGACAACAAAGTTTAACCCAAAAAACCAAAGAAAAAGAAAAAGAAACTCCTCTAGAAAATGCCAAAAATGAACAATCAAGGAACCAGAATACAAGTCAGCCTACAACCTCAGGTACAGAAACTTCTAGAGAAAAGAAAATCAATTAAAAACAACCAACTTGAAGTGATGAAGTGGAAGAAATGATTACACAAGATACACAAACTGACAAAAGCACTGAATGTAAAAATATCCAAAAAAACGAACAAAGTAGTGACCCTTCTGCCACTTTTATAGTAGCAAAAATAGATAACTTAGATATAGAAATGGAGAAACCAGGTATCAGCTGCTAGACAAGATCTGAATCTAGTGGGCAATGTAAGAAGTCTCTCATAGAAATATACCAATCAACAGAGTAGATAAACCCAGACCAAAATCACCTATTGATTCAATAACAAGATTAGAAAGGGAAAGAGTCAAAACAGGCATCAAAGCATCAGAAGTCCCAGGGAAAACTATCAACCAAAAGATAACACACATTGCAAAAAGCTTAAACACACTCACTGACCTTCTCTCTACCCATAATAAAGGAAAAGGAGAAGAGAAATACATCATTGCTATTTTCAGTGATCATCATATTGTAGAAGAAGCATATAACACTATCTTAATTGAAATGAATGGGACTCATCTTGAACACATAGCTTTCCTATTCCCTAGATCAAATAAGGAAAAAAGTATCAGAGTATGGGACATTTCCCTGGATACAAAATTTATAGAAATACAACAAACCTTTATCAAATTTGGAGTGATCACAAATATTGACATGTCTATATAACAAATATGGCAATTAGCAATCATCAACTATGCAAACAAACAGGTCAAGAAAGATCTAGTTACCAAATAGAGTATTTTGCTATGATCAGACTCAGTTAGAATTTTTGATGCACAATGGGATATGGATCAAATAAAAGCATGTGGAAATATTACAGCCAAGTTAACGAATCTTTTATCCAATACTACCACCTTCGACCTCAGACTAGCATGTGAACAAACTGGAACCAAGATATACTACATTTCAAGGCATATATCATACAGATGCAGGTGGTTTGCAATCATTGGCTTCATGAATCAAGAGGACCTGGAAGCAGCAACAATATAGAATATTCTTCTTGGAGAAACTTAAGCAGAATAGAAACCAATCGACACCAAACTTTGTACTATATGTGGAAGTGCAACACATTTAGTTGCTCAATGCTCAATCAAAGAAAGAAGAACACAATGGAACCAGTACAATACTGAACAAGCCAACAGATTCGACAAACTTTATAACAGATTCAGGCCAGTACGTACTGAAACTATAAGAAAAAGGGCAACTATACACAACAACAAAAAAAGGTTAGGCCAGGCTTCTATGCAACAGTAGTAAGGCTACACAAAGAAAGGAAGACACATTATCACCTTCTCAAATAACAATGACCGAAGTACTTCATATCCTCAAGACAATAAGACAAGAAATTCAAGTGATAAAAGAAGACATAGCCGATCTAGAGAAACATATAGTTAACTTAGAGACTGAATGAAGACATCTTTCTTCTTGATATAGAAGAAAGTTCAGTAACAGACACAATACTCCAAAATATTATTTAAGACATCTATACCCAACAACAACGTATTCGGTCATCCATTAAAAAACTAGATAAACACATGAATCAAATATACAACACCATACTAAACTCTATCTCAAGCTATACATCCTCCTCTTCACATAGACAATAATAGGTAATAATCAGAGCACTATATCTACAGAAAAATCAAGTAACTCTAGAAACAATCAAATGACAAACTCTCATAATACACTAAATCAACAAACAGAAGAAATGGATCACCTAATAACAAATTCAAACCAGAATGCAAATACAAACAATATAACAACTGGCAAAACAATATTCATAACAACACATAGAGAATACAAACTGATATCAAAAGTTGCAACATTCAATATTCAAGGCCTAATAGAGACACACAAATGTGAGATATGGTTCAATTTCTGTGACACAGCAAATTGGGATATCATAATTATCACAGAGACAAATGGGTTACATCAACAATCAAAATATTGGCAACACAAGAAATTCCAAACTATATGGATCCATAATGAAGTATAAATCAATAGACAAGGTCTAAATATAATGATCAACAAAGACATTGTATATAGAATTTATAATTACAAAACATTCGGAGATAGACTTATTGCAGTTAACCTGGCCTTCCCACACAAAGAAAAAATGGAATAATTGAAGTCTACTTCCCCGTACAAGACATGGAAGAAGAAAAGCAAAGGGTACTCAACACCTTAAGCAAATGGATTAAAGAAGTAATAGAAAAAGAATGACATCTTTTAGTAGCAGGGAATATGAATGGAGTTCCCAACCCAGCAATCAACAAGCACAGCAACACAAAGATAACCAAAAAACACCATCCTTCAGGAAAACAAATACAAATTTTTTTGAATAACAACTTGGAAGACATATATAGGACACATAACTCCATAAAGAGAGAATATACCTGGAGTAGAGGGGGAAGCAGTAGTAGAATTGATCAAATTTGAATGAGCCCACAAGTAGCATGGCAATCAAAAATGGCCACCATACAAGATCTTATCACACCAGCAATTCTAAGTAATCATAACACAATGATAGCAGAAATAGAAGTATGGAACCTTAATACCTCAAAACAAGCAACCTATCACAAATACAACTATAGATACAATTGGAAACTTGCCATAACCCAGCAGTGGGAAAAGTTTAGTGAATATATTGAATACAATATACAAACAAAATGCACAAGTCATCAACTTCTGAATCACCAATGGAATCAATTCAGTAACACTATTCAGAAAGCAGTCAAAAAATATATTTTAAAAAAGAAATTACATCAGAGGAAAAAATATTAGGTCAAAGACATAGAAGAAGCATCACTTATAGTATAGCTGCAGAACTTTCTCACACAAATAATGCAACAACTAACAGATAGAAAAGGAGAAAAAATGCATCAACTGCTTCACATCCTAGCGAGCATACAAAAATTAATTTCAGACTTGGTGTCCATACTTGAAAAATTAGAAGCTGAATATACCAATATATATCTAGAAGAATGAATTAAATTAATTCAAGACAACATAAAGGCACACAAAATAGTTGCAATAAGGAAAAGAATTCAGATAAGACAAGAGCAGTATAACAATAACAAGCATGCTATGATCAACAGTATTTTGGAAAGACCTAGAAGGCAAATACAACTAGACAGACTTATTATCCAACAAGAAGAAGATGTGTAAATAGTCACAGAACTAGCAAAAATAAAAACTAAAGTAAAGGAACACTTCTACAACTGAATGTCACATAGAAACATCCAAAATTAGAATGACATTCTAGATGGCAGGCTAAATACTAATCCAAACCACACATTAAGTGATACCATTACAAAGGCATGCTAGAAGAGATTACAACAGAAGAACTTGCACAAGTAATCAGAAACATAGCTCAAAGTCAGCCCCAGGCACCAATCAGATACTATACCTAGTATACAAATATCTAAAAAACAAAGCAAGAGAAGAACTTAGAGTGATTTTCAAAATGATCATCCAACAAGGTAACACACCTAGAGAATGGAGCAAAAGATATATATATTCTATACCTAAGCCTAAGGACTGGGCGCACAATCTGGACATTACTAGACCCATCACACTACTCAATGCAGAAAGAAAAATATTCATCAAAATAATTATAGACAGACTGGTCAAGTGTCTGACTTACAAAGAAATACTATCTGAATTTAACTGGATTGCACTCCCAAGTAGCAGTACCCAAGATCCAATTTATATAATTAGCAGCATCATTAAACATGCAAAAGAAACTAAACAACAAGCCTGGGTCTTAAGTCAAGATATGTCAAAAGTATATGACTCTATTAATTTAGAAATGTTATAGTTGGTTCTTCAAAGGATCAAGATACCAGATACAATAGTCACAATTCTGCTCAGCATTTTCCAAGACCATAAAAATGTAGTCATAACATGCCATAGCCTAATAGATGAATATCAGATAAGAGATGGAATAGATCAAGAAGACACAATATCTCCATTATTGTGACACATTTTCTACGATCCACTACTAGCTATAATTAGTCAACAACATAAAGGCTACACAATAAGCTCTAAAGCATATACAGAACTCAAAACAGGATGAAAGAAAAGGACCACCAACATAGTAGTCAACACATACATGGATAACATAACATGAACAACAGATAGCAAAATAGACTTGCAAAGAATCATCCATACAGCAGAAGAATTCTATTATATTAATGACATCAAAATCAATCCCAATAAGTCACAGCTAATTATTATCAATAGTATAGAGGAAGACCTGGAATGAAGAGTAATAATAAACAATCAGAAAATAAAAGAATGTTCTCCCAACACACCAGTTAGAATCCAAGAAATCTGGTATGACTAAAGATGAGTCCCTAAAGGGGGAGGCAGGAACATAAGTCAAATGTCCCTCACTAGGAAATATTAAAATTTTTAAATTAATAACTATAAAAAAACTATCCACAATTGTTCTCTATTATTTAAATTATTGATTTATAACATTTTCTGACTTTTGTCCCTATTAAAGTAAAGAGCATGAATTTTGTCCCTCAAAAAAGGACATAAGTAATCTGCAAAATTTTATATACTAAATACTTTAGAGACCTATCATTAGATATACTGTAACAGCAAAGTCTATCAAAACACATAATAAAACAGAAGGTTGCCAGTACACGCATATTAATTGGAATGAAAAAGATTACTGATAAACAAGTACAATATATAATCAATTATGTACTAATACCTAGTATAGAATATCTATGCAATGACATAGTCTTAACTAGACAAACTTGCAATCAGCTAATGAGCAAATTGGCAACAACATTCAAACATAAAATAAGACTCGCTAACACAATACCCAACAACATGCTCTACAATAAACATGAATATAATATAATGCACATATGGGATAGACAAGTACAACTATATGCCAACAATTGGTGCACAAAAGTAAATCAAAACAATATTACAAGAGACATAGCATGCTATTGACTTCAGTCAACACAGAACATTTTCTGGTCAACCAAAGAAATATATAATCACATACAAGCTCCTTTCTTTGAACCAGAAAAAAGCCTTGCACATGACATAATCTGGATGCTCAGAACACATGGCTTTACATTTCACAAAATTCAAGGAGGCAACTTTCAGACTATAAAAATGATAGAAACTACTATCAAAGAAATAATTGATTCAGAGCTCTATAGAAGGATTCGTCCCAACTTAAATAAACACAATATTCTCTTTACAGAATAATTCCTCAACAGTAAAAGAGAGAAGCTGTTACACTGGTATCAAATTATAAGAATTTATTAAAAATCAGTATCAGGTCCTATCCTATTGTCAACCTATTTAATAATCTCCAAATCAGATAGATAGACGGGACAACTATAGCAGTAATCCACTTTAAGTTGAAGGAGAATACCTCGGTCATAGTATACTAAAGTTGATAATTCAAGGATAGTAAAGGTTACACAAACACGTTTAAAGAGGCTTTGGGTGATTTGGTTTAATTTGAAGGTTTATTGGAGATATATATAATGTCAAGGATAAGAGAATTCAGTAGGTAAAACCTTGGATCAACTGCTTTGAACAGCTGGTCTTTATATATATAATAGAATATTAATTATTTGATAACCAAAGTGACCAAAGTGATCAAATCTGCCAGATTTGCCAAATTAGGCCAATATGCCAGATCTGCTTACTCGGGTAACCTGTTAGCTAAATATAGATAAGATATGAAAATTAAATAATAAAATTAAATAATGCGCACTACGTCAATCACTATTTTGTTCTATTGATTGAATCCACCTTATAAACCAATGAGACACACCTTGCATCACATGTGTCACATGATCTAAAAATAGAACTATAGTAATATAATAGACAAAAACTATAGATAATAATTAAAAGAAAATATAACTAATAATTAAGGTTAACATTTCTCCCCTACTTAAGCGGTGAGTTCCACAAATCAAAAATTCACAAGGAGTTGATATTTACTAAACTTCAACTTGGTAATTATGGTCAAAGTTATATGTCTTGTTTTCCAAATTTGCTCAATCCCAGACCTTTCAAAGAGACTATAAGTGTGGCAGCATCCAGTAAGATGATATTTAGTCAAGTGTTTGTTCAGATAAGATTGTTGTGATCAGTTGACAATTCCTTCCAATAATTCCCTTAGATAGTATGCATAGACCAAGGAGAGAATCCTGTTTTTTATACGGATAGCACATTGCATACACCTGTATGTTTGCAAGACCTGATTTTCAATGGACTGAAGTAAATCATATGGTATTGGGGTTACTTGCACAAATTCAGGAATTATAGTCAGAAGATCCTCCAAAATTAGGTTCTGAATAGTAGTCATAGTAATTTTTGCACGAGTATGGTAATCCTTTTTGTTGCCAACTAGTAGGCAATGGAGCTCCTTAATAATTGTTGGGGTGATATGATTATCCATATTTCTTTATTTAATATGAGGATTTTCCTTGGTTTGTTGGGTATTCCTCATATTCCTTTTATCATCATACCAAGAGAGACCAGGACTACTAAAGCACAAAGACTTACTCGCTCAGGAAGGATGGATTCTTTGTGGGCAACAGTCGTTACTCTCCAAGAAAGGATCAAATATTTGGAGAGACAGATACATCATAGCGAGCGGTTCCAGACTGATCTTCAAGAAGAAATCCATCAGTTGAAGAGGAAGGTAGAGCAGTTGGCCTTCAGAAGTTTCACTTCAAGTAGGGTCAGAGAGTTGGAGTTGGAAAACCAGAACTTGCGGCAAAGGGTGGGCAGGCTTGGTGTCCTGTTGGTCCAGTTGGATGTTCCTATTCCTGCTCCTTTGGATAGAACCTTTTCCTCACTTGAGCTTTGAGGTTTTTGTTTTTCTTTTTCATATTTTCACTTGTTCACTTGTAAGTACTTCACCTTGGAATTATGCAGTAATTGCTGAGAGCCCTGGGACTGGCTGTAATAGTGGTGAGAGCTCAGGGGCCATCACTATTACACTATATATTTCTCCTTTCAGTTGTCAATATATACAGTAGGTTCCCATTTTTCATGGTTAAGATATGGTTTTAGCAAGATCAAGTTGAGAGGGACAGCCAAAACTTTTCCATCCATCGTCCTAAGTTTAAAGGCTCCATTTTCCAAGTCATCATGTACAAAGTAAGATCCTTTCCATTTTGGTTTGAGTTATCCAGTAAAGTGTTTGTCCTTGGCAGTATCATAGACTAACACTTTGTCCCCAATTTTGAAGTTCCTTGGCTTTTTCAACTTCAGGTCAAATCTCTTTTTTTGTTTTTGTTAGGCTTTCAGAATATTTCCTTGGGCATTTTCTTGAGCAGTGGGCAGGGTTTCAGTCAATTGGTAGAGTCGGGTCAAGATATTTCCTTTCATTACTTCATCCATTTCCATGTGAGGCATTTGAGGATTGTGGTCATATACAAGATAAAAGGGGAGAAATTTGGTGGAAGCTTGTTTTGATGTACGATAGGCAAATAATGTTGGTGCAATAAATTCATCCCAATCATCCTTTCCCTTAGTTATTTTTGCTAGAGATTCATATAGAGTCCTATTGAAGTGCTTCACTAGTTTATTTGTTTGTGGGTAGTATGGGGTAGAATAAAGATGTCGTATTTGAAATTTTCCCAATAAAGCTTCAACTATTTCATTCCTAAAATGTGTTTTATGATCAGAAAGTATGTTTTTTGAACATCCATGTCTGCAAATAATAACTTTATAAATAAAATCTGCAACTTTCTGTCCTTTGGCATGGGAGATTGCTTCAGCTTTAGGCCATTTTATAAAGTAGTCAGTTGCAATTATGATATATTTGTTTCCCTTGCTTGTAATTGAAAGGGGTCCCACAATATCAATGCCTATTTTGGAGAAGGGGTTACCAACTGTGATTGGATGTAAGGGTCCAGGGGTCATAAATTTGCCTCATCATTGACATTGGTCACAGATATTAATATAATGCTTCATACCTTCAAACATTTGGGACCAGTAGTATTGATCATGTAGTTTTTCAAAGACCTTGTTCACACCAAGATATGCTCCAATGGAATGGTTGTGTAGTAAGTTAAAGATTGGTTCCACTTCATGTTTTTGAATTATAAAGAGTAATTGATTCCTTGTTTTCCTGTGGCAATTCTTTTTGTAGAGTTGGTTGTTTTCACTTGGTAATATTGTGCTTTGGAGATAAGTTGCTTTTATTGTTTGTTGTCAAAGATGTCAGGTAATTTGTTGTGTTGAAGATAGTTTTTGAGACGATAATAATGTTGGAATTCCATTTTGATAAGGTAAGTTGTGTTGTTATCCAGGACACTGACTATTTGGGCTAGATATTATTTATTGTTGGATTTCACTTGTGATTGTTGACTTTGAATTAGTTTTAGATAGGTGTAGCCTTGGAGTTGTGGAAGATTAGTTCATCTACATCATACATTCTAGACATGGCATCAGCATTGTTGTGTTTCCTTCCAGCTCTGTGTTTGATAGTGAAGTTATAGAATTTCAAGTGGAGTATTCACCTTGTACGTCATCCTTTAAGTTCAGTTGTTTTCAACTATTGAAGAGTAGAGTGGTCAGTAATCAAGAAGAAGTGTTGAGTCCCTAGATATTGGTGGAAGTGTTCAACAGCCCAGATGACTGCAAGACATTTCAATTCAGTGACAGAATAGTTTTGCTTAGCTTTGTTGAGACTGTGGTTGGCATAGGCAATTGCATACTTCTTTTTTCATCCTTTTGTATCAGAATAGCACCAATACCAGTTCCAGAGGCATCAGTATAAAAATAAAATACCTTAGAGAAATCAGGATATCTCAAGACAGGAGATAAGGTTAAGAGTCGCTTCAAAGTTTCAAAAGCTTGCTGGTGATCATCCATCCATTCAAAGGGTATATCCTTTTCCAAAAGAGAGTTCAAAGAAGTTTTTGATGAACTTCCTATAATAAGAAGCAAGTCCAAGAAATCCTCTTAATTGCCTGATAGTAGTGGGCCTTGGAAATTCCTTAACTTTCACAATTTTGTTATCATCAGATTGGATTCCCTCACAGTTAATCACATGACCAAGTAATTTCACTTGCGATAAAAAAAAGTGCCATTTTTCCAAGTTCAACATCAGAGAGGCTTCCCTGAGAGTATCCAAGATAATAGGAACATGCTGACAGTGGAGTTCAAAAGTGATGGAGAAGATAGTAATGTCATCAAGGTAAACTTCAACAAATTTGTCACAATAGGTTGCTAATACTTTGTCCATTAGTCACTAAAAAATTATAGAAGCATTGCAAAGACCAAAGGGCATGACATTGAATTCATAAAGACCATATTTTGTTGTGAATGCTGTTTTGTGTTTGTCCCTATCACTCATTGCCACTTGCCAATATTCACTTGCTAGATCAAGGCAGGTGAACCATTGAGCACCATTAAAGGTTTTCAAAAGGTCATCAACAATCGGCATGGGGTAGACATCCTTTTCAGTGACTGCATTGAGTTTCCTATAGTCAACACAAAAGTGCTGCTTATTATTTTTCTTGGGTACTATAACAACAGGAGAAGACCAGGAGCTGGTAGTAGGACTGATGATTCCTTGCTGCAACATTTCCTCAATTTCCTTTTTGATGAATTCCTGCTGGTCAGGTGAGACTTTATATGGTCGCTGTTTGATTGGAATAGCATTCCCAGTATTAATGCTATGAGTAACCACTGTAGTCCTTCCTAGATTACTTGTTTGACCTTCCTTGGAGATGTGATCAATAAAGACATCCTTATGATCAAATAAAATTTGTTGAACCTCAGCTTGTTGTTCCTTGGTCAAGATTCCAGTAGATGGTTCTGGAGAGGGTTCCTCAGGTTCAGGACAGTCAGAGAGAAAGATGGCAGGGTTATCATTCTCAGATTCAACAATAAGATTAGATGTGTAGGCCTCCTGTTCCTCAAGATCACTTTCAAATTCATATTCAATTTTATCCAAAAGTTCATTCTCATTATTCTCATAGTAATTGTTATCTTGTGGAAGGTGTAGAAGAGTATCAGTATAGTGTGTGGTTTCTATGACAATTGTTTTACCCCTATAGATAATTTGAAGAGTATGCTTCTCAAAATTCCAATTTGCCTTTATGTGATCCAGCCAATCAGTTCCCAGCAGAAGGGTTTCCTCACGTGACTCAATTACTTGCAAGGTCACTGGTACAATTAAATCCTGAATAAATATTTTCAAAACAATTATTTGTCAAGAGCTTTGGCTCATGTACCATTGGCAGTAATTACAATGGTTTTGGACTTGGTATCAATTTCCAATCCAAGTTTCCTCATAAGTTTGTCAGTGATGATGCTGACAGCAGCACCAGAGTCAAGAATAGCCATCACAGGATTTCCTTTGATGCGGACATAGCACCTGGCAGCTGTGGTTTTCCTTAAGTCATCAGAAATAAGATAATTGATTTCTATAGGTACCTTAGATTGCTTGAGAATTTTCACCAAGTTTTTGTACTGATTGGGATATTGCAACATTTGTCCTAGGGTAGCTTTGGCAAGAAGATTTAGAATGTCCTCAGAGATATCATAGTTGGGCAGTTGGTTCACAATAAATGGTTGGGCTTTGACTTTGGGCCTTTTGGGTTTGGCAGTAGAAGGAGTTTTAATTACTTCAGGTTCAGAGTCATGAATTTCCCTTGGTGGGATCCTAGAAACTTTTCTGGTGTGTAAGTTTAATCCTTATTTGATTCAGATTGTTTTTGCTTTTGCATGATCTTCCTCCTATTAGTGGTATAGGGTTAATTGCGCTGACCAATGTAGACTTCCTCCTCACATTCAGATTCATTGAACTCCTCCTCAGATTCCTCAATGGTAAGATAATTCAAAGGTTTCCTGAACCTGGAGGAGTTTGTTTGGACTTTTTCAGATATACATTTCCTGATCAGATGTTCTGGTTCATTGCACCTGAAACATACAAGTTGAGAAGAGTTAGACCTATTCATAGGGTTGAAGGTAGGTTGCCTTGGGTGACAGCCTTGTTTTTCCACTTGAGCAAAAAGAAGTTCCAATTTTTCAACCAAGTTTAACTGAAGTTTTTTAAACTTTTAGTAAGGGTATTCATAGGGTTTTCAGATTTCAAAAAAGCCATTTTGAAATTCCTTGAGGATGGGACAAGATTGCATGGTTCCTCATCATTATTTATGTCCTGATTATTTTGATAAGTCATGGCAAGTTTGTGTGTGTCAGTCACATTATTAGGATTGTTCATGAAAACAATTGGAGCCAAGTGTGATAGCAATCCCTGATATAATAGTGGAGTTGTTGGCTAGGACTTATATCACCTTCAATATTGACCCTTTTGAGAAGTTTTTTGAAAGTGGCATGGTA
>CAJVPT010000867.1:0-25087 GCA_910592055.1 Acaulospora colombiana | reverse complement strand
GATTTGTTATGGAAGGAAATGGTTTGGTTTTTAACTGCAGTTGGAATTTAGAATGATCTACAGTAATGATCTGTAGGTAATGATTTTATTGACTAGAAGATTTATCCAAGTCAGTAAAGGAGCAAAATATCATTCCCTAAGTTGCATCTAGAGAAATAGTTTTTTGATGACAGGTGAATTAGTATGTGAAAGTCAAAATAATTTGTAAATACCTGATATATATACAATAAAGACAAACCATGCTGATCTGACTGTGGGTTAAAAAAAAAAAAAAAAAATTAATTAATTTAATAAAAAATTTTTTATTTTTTTTTTTTAAACCTATAGTTAGGCCAGTACTATATGTTTGTTAATAATTAAGAAAATCAATTAAAATACATAGGACAATTGCATCGTAATCAAATTAAAAGACTTATATTAACACACTTATCAATGGCTTTCAATTCTCAAAAGAATTTCAGTCTCTAAGTGTAATCTTGAGAACAATATTTTGCTTTGAACTAAGTTTTGAATGAAGATCCTTTTAACTTATCCATCATTACCAGCAGGGTCACTACTTATTATTCTTCAAAAAACTGAATTCAAGAAACTATAAAAGAGGAAAAGAGAAAATAAAAGGAAAGGGTGATATCTAAAAATATACAAACACATTATATAAAAATAAAAAAAAAAAAGAAAATTAAAATTGCTTCAAGTTTTTCAAAGAACCTTTGCTAAAAACCTCTTCTCATTAGGAATCAACCCTTTTTGAATATCCTTCTTCTTTTTGACCATCTAAGGAACTTATCCATCTATACTCTTGATTATTTTCTTGTAACCATCTGAAGTACTTATCGTTTACTCAGATCCAATATCTTGCTTAACATTTCCTTTTTTTCAATCTTGATTTTGTATCTATTCATATAGAACAGAATAGTTAATATTAGGCCGCAGGTTCTTATATAACTTTTCAGTCTTGTTATATAATCTCAATATCTTCCAGCAATTATACTTAGTTAAAGGAATTTTACTGATGTATATCTTTCATTAACCAAAAAGTCAGATTTTTTAACAGTCTTTTTGCCTTGCAATAGTGGGAGGATCTCGCAAAGTATAGGGATCCTTATTAATTATAATATCATTATATAATATCTAAGAAATGCATTCTCAATTTTAGAGAAGGACAGTGTTTTATATTTCTCTGCTTTTCAGTCTTATAGTCTGACTAGAAGAAGAAAATAATCTCCTTCGTATACTTTGCCTAACCAGAATAATAAGAAGTTGAAGGCCTCGGTTTGAACAAATAACTACCTTTTTATTACCTAGAGAATTTAGTACTATTCTAATGGTTTCATGATTTCTTTGTTTCAGTTACACTTCATTTGAAAAAGTAGAGAAGTTCATATCAGTGATTACTCTTTCTTTTACCAATGACATTATCAGAACATGTGATATAACTAGTAGGAGCTTGTTTACATTTTGCTACTAATATATTTCATATTGACCAATTACCTTTAACAAAAGCTATGTGATTTTATATTACTCCAAAATTCAGGATCAAGCTGGGATAGACAAAATTCCCCAAAAACTCTGAAAAATAAGTGACTCTAAGAGTGTAAAAATAGTGAAAAAGAAAGTTTTATAGTTTAGACTTTTGTTTGGCCATCCATTTACTACAAAAAATTTCTAGTTGCATTCTTGCTTCAGGAAATAGGCTTTTAGTACTTCACTATTGGTTTTTTTTCCTTTTAAAACTTTCTTCTATATCCTTTATTAACTTTTTATAGTTAATATGTTTTTGTATACATTTGATTTACAAAATAATATAAACTATGTACTATCTATTACAGTAAGTAATTAGACTATTCTACATATAATATACTAGATCAATCCATTCAGTCACTTGGTTTTTCTTCTGGAAAAAACATAAGATACTTTCTTAATTTTTTTTAGAACAATTTTATAGAGGAATCTAGTTATCAGACCGTTGTGTATACTCTTATCTGTTTCTAATTTTGAGATTTTAATATAATTTGTGAATTTCTTCTTCTACCAAGATCTCCCAATGATATGCCATAGATAAGTTTGACTATGCTTTTATGCATCCTACCAATATAATGTTTACTCTCTTTAGAACTTCCGCCTTTTTGACTTGACAGCTTCTTTATTGATCGATAAGATTATCAGAATGCCTTTGCCAATTCAGTTTCTATCCTGATTGATTACGAGATCAGCCCCATCCTACTTCATCTTATTAGAATAATGATAAGATACTGATTATCCACAACACCCATAGACCAGCCTGATCTGATAAAGATTAGCTATGGTATTACAATAGATTTTTTCATTTCAGGTATTAGTAAGATAGTTAGGACTATGCTTGATGACAAGTAGTAACTTGTCATTCAATAGAATTATTTTCATTATGTGTGGTATTTTCACTTGATTCTCAGATAATATTGAATTCTGGATCTTGTAATTGTAACCTGGGAGCACTATCACTATGCTATAGATCCACAGGTCTTTAATGAAAATTTTTTTATTTAAGAGTTTTTAAATAATATATCTTATATATATCTATTTTTTTTTCTTTTTTATATTGAATTTCATATAGATATTAAATTTATTGGCTTTATTTTTCTTTATTTTATTTTATCATATTTATAAATATACTATTATTTTATTGTTAACTTTTTTAATAAAAAATCCTATAAATTATTTAATATTATATTTTATTATTCAATTTTTGTAATAATCTTATATAAAACTAGATCTTTTTATTTTATTGATAAGAGTTTCAAGATTTTTGGACTAAAGTATCTATTTTCTTATTATAAAGATTATTAATATATATTAATCTTGATAAATTTTAAATTTAAAAATTTTTTTTTCTAAATTGATTATTTTATCCACAAAATCAATTGTTTTTTTTAACTATCTCTTATATATATTTTTTAAATCTTTTTTTTCTCTATTATTTTTATTTAAAAATATATATTTGATTATTTATAAAGATTTTAGCTATATTATCTAATTACTAGAAATATTATATCATTATTATTAAATTTATTTTTATGAATTTTTAATATATTTCAGAATTTAATAAAAAATTAATCTTTTAGTTTAATAAATTACTTACTTATTAATTATAAAAAAAAAAGATAAAAATAAGAATAATATAGATCTAAATAAAAAAAATAAGAAAATAAAATAGATTCTAAATAAAAATAAATAATGATCTTAATAAATAAAAATTATTACCAATCTATTAAAGAAGTATAATATTGTTTCCAAAATCTGATTTAGAATACTTATATATAAAGACAAGTTAGTTACTTTGTAAAAATCTGTAAACTATTGTAGATTTTATTTTATTTTTTCAATAAAGACAAGTTATTATAATATGATTGCAAGTTAAAAAAAAAAAAAATCATTATTACAAAATTCTAATTTAGAAAATATTGCTCTTTAATATTTTTGTATTAATTGAAGTTGTTTATTTTGTTTTTGAATTAAGACTAAGGTATTTGTATTATTTTATATAAGCTTTTACTCAAGTTTTTGTATTTACTTAATAAATATAAATATTTTGAATCTCTTCATATCTTTTTATATATATAGATATAAAGGATTTGTTAACTTTTTAAACTATATTTACTAGATATACATGTTAGATAATGGTGTTTTTCTCTGTTAAGGTTTTTGAAAACTTTTTTGTTTAGGTTTTTCTTTATTTTTTATAATTTGTGAATGGCTTAAAAATTATATTTTGAATAATGAAATAGTCTTTTTTTTTTTCTTTTTTTTTCTATACACTTGTAAATATTTTCTTTCTCTTGTATTTTAAAAACTAATTATTTATTTTTCTTAATGAATTTTTTTTTTTTGAAAATTTTTTTCTTTCTATAAAAGTTTTAAAATATTACTTAAATATATCTTGATTTCCTCTTCTATTTCTTTAGAAATATTACTTATTATTGTATCAAATCTATAGATTTTTTTTTTTTTAATAAAATATAAATTTGTTAATGGAATCATATCTCTGTTTCTAATAGCATAGAAGCTGTGTTTACTAATACAATAACTTTATATATTTTTTTTAAAGCTTTTGTAATTCAATTTCTATAACTTCTTGAGTATATATTATTATAATTTATTATCCATTGTTAATTTAGTATCTAATTGCTCAATAATTTCTATTGATTAATATTTAGGTTTATAGGAGTCTTTAGAGTTATTGACAATCTTTAAAAATTAATCTTCTATATAGGATTGCAAAAGATTTTTTTTATTTTCTTTTCTAAGTTACCAAAGATATAAGATATATTGTATTAAGACCCTTGTGCAGGTGGATAAACATCACATAAATTGTGATATCCTATCTCTTATTAATTCCAAAAATGTCAAGACTATGGATTGAGTACCTTTAGAGGCAAAGTTGAGTGAAAGAGTTGTTGTTAGGAATCCCTTTATTTCTTCCCTTATTTCATTTTCTTATAAATATTTTCAATCTTTCCCTCTATTTTAATTTTTTTTTTTTTAACACTGACTAGTCACAAGACTAGTATAAGAGATTCTCAACACCAAAGAGTATTAGGAATCTTGAACAAGTCTTGACATATTAGATCCCATTAGTGTGTGGCAACAAGTCAATTGATGGATGCATTAGTATACTCTAGATAATATCAATTTCTGATTATGGAGATGAGTTAGTAATGCACAACCTGTGTATCTCATTTATTCCTAGCTTTGTTTTCAAAAGAGAAGTATTTACACTAGGTAGTCATATATTTTTCTTATTCTGATTAGATTAGACATAGATTGAGTCATAAAAATAAATAACTCTTTATTCTATTTTTCTTTAATAATCTGTAAATTCTTAGATAGTATATCGAAATATTAATTTCAATTGTTGTTAAATATAATATTTTCTTAATAAAGTATTGAAAAAGGTATGGAATGAGCCAGTTTTAAAATAAAAAAAATAAAAATATTGTATTAAGATCCATTCTTTATAAAAGTTTGTTTCACTAACTTCTAGTATCTTAACAATAATACAGTTTATAACAATATATATATATATATATTTTGGATTGGCTCAACCTTTAGTTGGCTTTTATTAACTTTAAATGTAATATTACATTTGTATTATCTACTTTAGAGCTAACTACAAATTTAGAAACAATACTAGCATGTATGTTTAAAAGATGTATGCAAAGATTCCTCCGATTCAGATCTCCTGTAAGAACCTCCGTGATCTGTTGCCTCCCATGTAGGGAACTAACTTGCTGGGACCAAGTTAATGATTATATTCCTTGTAGTTGTTACTAAGAAAGGGTAACTGAAAAAAAAAAAAAAAAAACACCAAAGAGCTGCAGGATGACAACCTAAATTTTCTTTACTACCGACCATCCACTGAAGCTTCCACCATGAAACTACCAATACCTACAAATTATCTGCCAGGGTGCTATGTCCTAATCTTTGAAAGGGAGAGAGTGTGTGGTTGTCTTACTTAGAAGTGGGATGGGGAATAGTTTCAGAGCTCCATGCTCTGCCTAGAGGATTACTCATTTAAAGTACCTGGCAGGATCTACGGCTAGGAGGATACCTTAAAACCTTTGGAGGGGTTGTCGACCTGATCCTAAAGATAATACCAGCTTCAAGCATACGCTGCTTATTTAAGAAGGTGCAAATCTTCCGAAGTCGGGTTAAGTCTTTAGGGGGTCTACCAATCTGGCGAAAGTTTTCAATGAATACTCTCACTAGGAGTAAGATTAATGGATATCATTAGTGGTCTTAAGAGACCGTGCTTGAGGGGAAGTTGTGTTGAAGTTCTTGATATGGTTCTTCAGTTTGTGGTCCTTTCACAAACCATGGATCAGAAGTCAAAAACCCGCCAGTTAGGGAAAAAGTTTCTGTCCACCTTGTTTGTTTTTATTTAAAAAGAAAACCAGATCTTTATTTATCTGTCTGAGCTGCAAAAACCTACTTGGCTATCAAGAGTAGATAACTCCAATGCCAAAAATGATTGGAGTATCTTATAACCTTTACCAAGGTTGGATGGACTCTTTCGTTTGAATTTCTACTGATGTAAGAGAGAGCATATCCTGTATTCATTCGTACCAAGGCATATGACTTATGGTGGACCCCAGGTTCTTATGGAGCTGAGGAAATGTATTTAGACACATGAGGTGGTCACTAGGAGCTTGTTTATCAATCTTGTTCAACGTGTTTCGCATCAGCCAATCAGAGTTGATGAGATCCGTGCTACCCAAAATTTCAGGGTCAAGCTGAAGTAGGCAAAATTCCTCAAAAAGCTGTGAAAAAGGTAGCTCTAAAAGGCCAGGATGTCGGTCAAAGGAGAGAAGAGTGAGTCCTATAACCGGTAACAGACCTATATTGTCACCACCATAACTGAAAGGTAAGAAGTACTTCAGCGTTGTGCCTTCTTCCTTTAGAAACTTTCTTGCTATAGGTAGTAAAGGTGAGAGCTAAATTTTGCAGGCCACGTGAGTTTAGTTTATGTGAAGGAGATTATAAACAAGAGAGGGGGGAGGGTAGGAGAGTTCTGAAGGAAACCTTCAAGTTGGTTTAAAGAAAGTGGTAAGGCTTTATTAGCATAAAAGTATTAAAACTTCTTGCGAACATCTTTTTTGTATGTGGTCAGAGGATCAGTGGAAAGAGTGTTGTTTTGTTTATAACAATATATATTTTTGATACTACTATGGCTTTTTTTATGAATTCAATTTTTCTTTGTTACAGCAATTGTTGAGAGATCAATAGTTTTGAGTATTTGTCATATGTTTTTAAAAAATTGATTAATATATTAACTATATTTTCTTTTCTTTTATCAACTATCTACAATATGTATTAAACTCTATTTATATTTATTATTGTATAAAGTGTTATGTTATATATATTAAATATAATAAGTTCTATATTATCATATAATTATTATTTTGATTGGTTATAGTATTTTTATATATTAATCTTATTTACTTGTTTATTAGTAATTGTTAAAGGTCAAAGAAGTCAAACTAAGTTCAGGACTTTTGTCATAATTATGTGATTGAAGATTGAGATATGATCAAAACTTAAGTGAAACAATTAATTGCAAACTATCACTATATCTCTTACAAAACAGAAGAATATATAAACAATCTATTCATATCAAAAAGATAAAAAACTATAAGCTGAGGTAATAGAAAATTGACTGATTACAAAATAATTTATATATGATTTTTTTTTTCCCTTTGTCAGGCTAGGTATATATGTTTTATTAAACATATCTATACTTTATATTAGAGAATATATCGCTAAAGCTAAGTCTCTACCTAACTCACTTGTCTCTATTTTAAAAATTATTAAAACTCTAAGTACAACTTCAGAAGTGATTTATCGCTTCATTAATAGTTCAGGTAAAGACCTTTCCAACTGTTAACTTCATTATTTGCAGGTCACTACTGCAGATCACTGTATAAGGTTTTGACAGAACCTAAAACCCAACCATTTCATTCTATACTTCACTCTTCTTGTTAAGATTTCTTGGAGACCTTTATTTTCAAGGTTTCCTTCTTCAGGTAGTGCTTTTTTGTCTTCAGAAGTATATTTTCTAACTTGAAAGACATGAAATTCTTCTTGTCTTATTCTCTCTGCCAATTTCTTATGTTTTTTTCCACTCAATTATCTTTTCACATCTCTTGTTCCAGACTTCTTTTTGGACTTGATTACAGACTCTTCTTTGCATTTTTAATATAAATTTTCTTGCTATTCTTCCTATACATTTACCTTGATATTTTAGATCTGCTATTTCTAGGATAACATCTGCTTTTATAAGGCCAGTACAGAAACTTAACATATCCTGACTAGTTTTAGAAGCCTGTTCTATTACTTTAGAGATTCACTTGTTAAATTCTCCTATCTCTTCTTAGTTATTAATAATTAACCTGAGATTTTTCTCTTTAGCCTCTCTCTTTCTTTTCCCTAGTAACTCTTTAAAGTTTCTGATGATTATATTAACTCCTTTATTCTATACCTCATTTAGTTGGTTCTTATAATCTGAGCATTTTAGCAAAAGTTCTATGTTTTATATTGTTGGTTATATGCAATACATCTCGCTTGTTTATATAGATCCGGTCTTCTTATAGCCAACTTGCTTAGTGTAGGTAGTTCATCATTGACTAGTTAATTAGAAAGCTTCTTTGTTGGGATTGTTTAAAAGATGTATCTCACATGTACTCATCTTTAACTCTTTATTATATTAGGTCCCATATATAAGCCTAGGGTTCTGAAATCTACTGACTCCATTTTTTCTCTGTTTTGTTTTGTTGTGTCCACTGATAAGCTGTTATCAAATTATTAATGTTTTTAATAAACTGCCTAATTGGATTATCTAAAGTCATTCCTTGCCACTTGATTTTAGTAATAATTTTATGTAAAGTGAGATTTTTCCATTCAATTAGTGGAAATTTTAGAATTTCTTTAACTAAGATATCTGCTTCTTTATTATAAGAATCATTTAAGTGTACTTTGACTTTTGTGAGCTTTAAATCTATATTTTTCTTCTTTATTAGTTCTACCATGTGTGCCCAAAGAGACCAGTTTATTCTTTGAGCCATTTCTTGTATGTCCTTCTTGGATCTTCCTTTTCCAAAGATTTCCACTTGAAAATGCATGCCTGACTATCTGTAAAGATTTCTACTATGTTTTCGATTGAAACTACTAAGAGTATTATTATAATTGCTATCAATTCCACTCTTGTAGATGAGGACCATTTGTCTACTCCTGTTTGAAACTTGCTTTATCTTCCATCTTTACCGATCTGAATCCAAGCTACTCCCATCTTCATTTCTTCTTTACTATAATTAATAAGTGATTCATTAGAATAGAAAATTGGCTTTTCTTTAGATTCATGATTATGTTAAAGTATAGTTATTAAATGATCTTGATATGTGCCTTCTTTAATATTTTCTCTGATAATAGATTCCTCCCAGGTTTCAATGTCCACGTGATTTATTCTATCATTTTGAGTCTTGAAAGAGCTTTGATTTCTATAAATCACTTCTTTAATCCTTTTTTCAAGTGCTAACTTGGGATTCAAAATTTTTAAATCTCGTGTTCTTCTAGTGGACTTTCTCATGTTGAGGTATGGTACTGTATATATCTCTTTTATTTCTCTTTTTATGATGCAGTTACCATTTAGTGTTATGCCTTTCAAACATCCTAAGTATTTTTGTAAATTAGATTTCTGATTATTATTGGTGCTACAACAGATAAAGTACTTACTTCACTATTATAATATTTCTCTCTTTTTCTTGTCTTAATTTTCTACAAGTTACTTGATTTCTTTTGCTTCTCATAACTATTCACAATTTTTTTTACTTGTCTCAAATAGTTTCTATTTTGAAGTATTCTGGTTTCCATTTCATATAATTTTCTCTCCAGGATCTTATGAGCTGCTTTAGTTATTCTTCTGAGAGATTTTTGATTATAATTTGGAACTATTCTAGTATAGGTCCTTTGCTTGTATCTTGCAGGAGCTGAAGTATTCACCAGTCTCTTATTTTTTTGGTTTCCTGATCGATCAGCTGGTCCAGATACATTAGTTAATTATTTTTGAGTGATAATATAGCTTTTTTATATTCTTCTGATGTAAAATATTCTCTGATCCAAATATTTTCCTTTTTCTATTTAAAGATATCTTGTCATTTCCAACTATGAAACATTATTTCCATATCTTTAGCAATTCTGGTCACTTGAAGTGTGAAATTGCTTTTGTCTGTTAAGTAACTTAAGGATTTGCAGATTAATAAATTGAGCGGTTCTCAATTTTTGATCTGTACTTGTTTGAGTCTAATAATTGATGTGATTCCTACTAATTTAGGATCATTTAGTCTATTGCAAAGTCCTGTCACTTGACTTTCTCTTTGTAGCATCCAGATACTTTTCAAATTATTGATCTTTGAATGGTGAATTACACTATTGGGCATAGATCTGTACAAACCACTTTTATTCTTGGAAAGTTTTCTGTATGCTGTTGTCAGGGTATTGCATATTTTCCAGGACAATATACTATATTGCATTCTGAATTTTATTCTAGATATTAATACTCTATTCAGAATATAGAGAGCTTGTTTATCCATTATCTTCTTATATTTAAAGGCTCTTATGACTATGTTAATCTCTTTAAGCACTCGTTCTTTAAGCTTTATTGCTATTTTTTGATTATCTATTCAAATTTCTAAGAATCTAGCCTGTTATATTCTATCGAGCTCTTTGACAACTTCTTCTTCTGTACCTACTTTCACCTCTTCTGGATAGCAATTGGGATTGTTAATAGTAACCAGAACTAATTTGTTATTATTTATTTATGAATCATTGGCTTTATAAAAGATTCTTGCAGTTTTCAGGATCATTTTTATATCTTTCTTAGATCTTGCTATCCTGTTGCATCATCTATAAAGGCTATAGCTGCGTATCTTGATTCTAGCCTTCTTGTAGTCTGTTTTTTTAGATCAGGATTCCATGTCACTGGTATTTTGTATCCTCTTTATGTAGCATGCTAGATTTTGCAAAGAAGAGAATCATGGAAAGTCTCCAGAGTAGAAGTGAGATGGTTTCCCTTTGATCAATTCCATATCTAATTACTATTGATTCTGTAAGATCATTTTCAAATATAACACGAAATTCTCTATTTTTAAAGAGACTCATTATAATCTTTATGAAGTCTTTTAGAGCTTTGATTCTTACCATTGCTTTTACCAGCATGTCTAGACTAATTGTATCATATGCTTTTGCAATATCTTGAAAAAATATCTACAGTTTTTTTTTGTTTTTTCTGGTATCTTTACAAATGTTGAGAATTTGAATTGGTTCTACTATACTTTCTCCTGGCAGCCCTGCATAGTTCGAATCTTTGAGAATATTATTAGTTTTATAAATATTCCCCATTCTATTGGTAAGGATTTTGATCAAACACTTTCTTGTGATCTCTAATAAGATGATAGATCTGATATTTGAGAATTTACAACCCCAAGATTTTAGTTTGGCTATAAGATATATTGTATATGACTTTGTTTCTATTGTTTTGGAGTGACTTCCCATCTTAAGAAGTTATTTAACATTCTTCTCAAGAAATTTTTTCCTTCTTGGCTTAACTTTTTCAGCATTTTATAACTGCTTTAAGATTTTTCTAGAGCTTTGTTGTTGAGAAATGTCTTTGGTGTTTCATTTAGTTCTTTCTGTGAAATTGATTTGAGTAGTTTGTTATACCAAGCTGTTTGAATATATTCTCTTGGTTTGTACTCTTCTTTCTACTCTTCTGGTAAACTGTTGTAGCTAGCATTTCTTTTTCTAAAGACCTCATAGTGATACTGTCTTATTTCCTTTGTTATTTCATCTTTTTGTGTTGTAATATATTCATTATCTCCCTGTTTAATTTTATCTTATTTAATATTATTTACTTTTTGTTCAGTTGGTTAGGAAGCTAACCATCCATCTTTGATTGTTTCTCAAATCATCACATCTCTATTCCAGAGCAGTTTTAATACTATCTCTTGTTTTTTGACTTCCAATCTTTGACATATAAATTTGTGACCTTTTATAATATCTTGGATATCTTTTTTCAAAGATTTCCATAATATATTAGAGATACTATACTAGGTGCAATAATTTTTGATTTGATAATTTGGATTGTGAATATTATTATATTTTTCTATAGCTAAGCTAAGAGCCTATAGCTTATCAATTTTTTTTTGATGTTTCTACTTTGTTGTAAAGTCCTTTAAGTTGTAGTGCTTTTCTATAGTTAATAAATTCGGCACTATGTTTGTAATGCTTTTTTTCTGACTGGAGTATTTTCTTTGTTGTCAGTTTATTAAAGGCTACTTTATATAGTAGTTTCTCAAAAGTTTCCTACAGTTTATTTGCTTGATTCTTCTTTTTATCCTGATTGGGTTCTTTTTGAAGCAAAGGTTCTAATGATATTTTAAATTTGTGATCTACTTTTTCTCTAAAGAGTTGCCATTGTGATGGAGATATTCCCTTTATATCAATTCTTCTTGATATATTTATAGAGGATTTTATGATTCTGCTTCTTGTGAAAAGATCTTTGTTATGTAGTGTTATTAGAAGCATGATGTGATCACTTTTCATAATATTTTTCATGTCTTGATTATCAAATTAGAGTAGTAAATAATCTGTTAGACTAAAAGAAATCCAAATATAGTCTATTTTACTACTACATGTTAGGTTTCTTCTTATTGGAGTTTTCTCTTTGCCTTCTCATATGGCTTGCATATCGATAAAGTCACATTCATCAAGAAAGTTAAATAATGGAATTTCGGGTCACTATGATGGTCTGAAGCTTGCTTTGGAAGAAGACTTTCTATTCTCTAATGGATTGTAGGCTGCATTAAAGTCTTCTATTACTATTATGTGAAAGCCTTGTCCATGTTTTCTTTTAATAAGATTGGTTATTTTATTCTATACCATTTTACACCTTGGTTTATTGGAAGGAATATAGATTTGCATAATACAGATCTTCTTTCTTTTTATAAGTATATTGGTGGTGATAATATATCATTCTTCTTTTTCTATTGATACAATCTTTTTTTCCAAATCTCTTCTAATTAAGAGACTAATCTCTACTCCAAATGGTATATCTTTGTTGATACTATAAAGGTGTTTATAATCTTTTTAATTGTTGAATACTCACTGTGTATTGACTTGTGTTAGTTTTGTTTTGCATAATCCCAATATATCTATTCCTTGTTTTAGTATCTCTTCAATCAAGTTTTGTTGTTTTGTTATATCTGTGATCCCTCTGACCTTATGTGTGCTGATTCTAATCACTCTTTTATCTATACCATCTTCTTCCTGGATTTTTTTGAATAGTTTGTGTCTACTATTGTTGTTTAGAAAATCTTCTCACTTATCTTGTAAAAATGTTGAGATATCTAGATATTCCATTTCTTCCAACTCATTATTGTTTATTAAGGTTCGTTTGTTGCTCATGTCTATAGTTTTTGATGAGGAGGCAGTGGACTCTTGCTCCTCTTGATTGTTATCAAGGACTGATATGTCTATTGGAATGGTTTACTCCTCTATCACTTAGTCTTGATCTTCTGAAGATTGTTTGTCCCTCTAAAGTATCTATTCTAACATGTAGTCTTTTCAGATTGACTAAAATACTTTTAAGGGGATCTTGAGGACTTTATATTTTAGGTATCCCTTCATTTTCCAGAAAACCACATCTGTTGATTCACTGATTTCTAATTGGTTCTCTATTGCTTCCTGTTACTGGATGTTCTTTTCTTTTGTTTTTTTCTCGTTCCATTCTATTGTGATATTTGTATCTAATTCGTCTCTGATTTCTGAAACTATGATAACTTGGTGAAGTGGAAATAGAGTCTATAGATTCATTATCTGATTGTGTATCTTATGTTGATTCATTGTCTATTTCTATGCTTCTGGACCTAAATAATGTATTTTTATTTTTATTTTTAAGATTTTGTCTTTTCGTTTTGAAAGTATGCTTGATACTCCAAAAGAGGTAATATTCCTACAAGAAAATATATTGTTTGTATGTCTTATCTTTTTCTTCTTTCATTTTGAAGCAAACTACTGTAAAGTTATACTTCTTGAGTATATAGGGATTTTTGAATATATAGCATGCCTTAGCTTGAGTACCATTCAATGCTCTGGCTATCAGGCTAGTATAGGTTTTGTTAGTACCTAGGAGTTTTGCTGAATTATCATTTTTCTCAATTAGTATCTAGTTAATTTCATTGTTACTGAGCTCGAACTTAGAAAATATAGCTCTTTATATTTCTGTATTAATTGGTATTATTCAAATTGCTTTAGGATTTAAGTTGAGATATTTATGTCATTTGATATAAGTCTTCACTCATAGTTTTGTGTTTACCTCATAGATATGAATATTTTGAACTTCTTCACATTTTTTTAGATGTGCCTTTATAAGGTTCTTATTGACTTTTTGATCCACATCTATTAGTTATACATACCAGATCTTGATATACTCTTTGGTTTTAGGTTCTTGAAAGACTTTTCTATTTAAGTTTCTTTCTATTTTTTGTTTCTTGTAAGTAGTCAGAGATATTCTATATTGAATTTCAAACTTGTCTTATTTTTGATTAACTTTTTTTATGTATTTTGTAATGTCTTCTTCTTCTTGTACCCAAAAGACAATCCACTCATTTCTATTAATGAATTCTTTTCTTAGCAGGCTTCTTTTTTCTTGTGAAAGTTTGAAGATGTTGCCTAAGTATGCTTTGGTTTCATATTCTGTTTCTCCTAGAATATTGGCTGCTATTGTTTCTAGTCTATAGGTTCCTTTCTTTTTTATAAAATATGGATTTATTTATAGTACCATGTCTCTATTCCTAGTAGTATAAGAGCTATGTTCACTAATACATTGTCTTTTGATTGTTTCTTGAAGTTTCTATAATTCAAGCTTTTCTGTTTTCTATATATATATCATTGTTACTTTATTATCTACTGTTGATTCATTATCTACTTGTTCAATAATCTCCATTGGTTGTTGCTCTGATTTAGTATGATTTACAGGGTTTTTAATAATTTCCATAAACTTGTCTTCGATATAGGGTTATAGAAGATCTTCTTTTATCCCTTTATATTGTTACCAGAGGTATATAATATATTGAGTTAAAATTCTTTCCTTGTGAAAGATTATTATGTCAACTTCTAATATCTTAGCTATAATATTATCTAAGATTATATATGTTTCAGATGATAGGACTATTGATCTATTGGGTTCACTATTTCCTAGTTGGAGTAATTGTTGTGAGGCCCATAGGATAGAGTGTTTGTCATATTTTCTTAAGAGGTTTATTAAAGTATTTACTATATCTTCTTCTCTCTTACTGACTATTTGTAATATACGTTGTGCTCTATTTAGGTTTACTGGTTCAAACCTATTGATAAATCATGTGAATATTTATTTGTATTTATCAATAATCTATTTTTAGGTCGTGGATAAATCTTTTTGAGATTGTTATTATTTATGTATTTCAATTAAGTAATACAGAAAAATCTTGTTTGTTGTTTTAATGTGTTTATTTGTTTATATTGATAATCTTATCCTACTTCGAGAGTTGTTGTCATACTTGTGTAAAGTGTCAATCAACTTGATTAGATAATAAGTTATACATGTATATGTGTATTTTGCTTGTCCTTTTTATATGTATATTTGTTTAGCTTGTCTGACTTTTATATATTCATGTTCATATAACAAGCTAAGGGATAGATATGTTGTTTATGTTTGTATGTATGTTTAGATTGTCTTGTCTTTAGGGAGCTTTGATATCCTTCTGGACCTTTAAGTAACTAAAGCAATTTAATTTATCAAGTGGGCTTAGTTGTTTTTTGGGTTCCTTACAGTGTCAAGAAAGGTGTTAACCTGCACTGGCCTAACTGTGAGCTATATAATGTGATATTGACTCCCTTTTTCTAACTGTGAATCAGTTTACAAGTCTCTTTTCTTTCTTCTAAAATTTTTAAAAAAGAGAAGTAAAAGAAAGTTAGTAAAGTAGTATATATCTCTTTCCTTGATGTATCTGGATAACTTGTTGTATGTGTGTTGAAAATGCTTGATAGCTTGGTTCAAAGAATATGTTGTTTTTTCTTATATGTTTGAACTGGTTCACTTTTTCCAAGAAAATTATTAAAAAAGGAAATTTTTAAAAAAAATGAGAATCAGCGTAAAGAGTTTTTTCCCCTTAAAATAATTTATTTTTTTTTTTTAACCACAACTGATATTAGATATAAGCTTTATTAAAGAATTAACTTAATTTGACGAATAATTAAATCCTACAATAGTTGCATCAATCATCTTCTACAAGCCATATATTTCTATATCTATGCAGCTTAATGATAATCTATCACGGTTTGTTCTAGATAGACTTGCAACTACTCTGTAAGTGGACAGACCTAGCTAGGGGCCAGATAGTCAAATACATAGTCATCAATAGCAAGTCAGGCTAATTTAATAGTGAGCTTTTATAAATTTTTGTATTATATTCACTAAATTAGACTGTTAGTATGTACCTAACGGAATATGTAACACCCTCCAATATTCCCAGATATATTATTCGCTCAGATCTTGGAAGAGGGCACTTTCCTTCTTTGTCACCACCTATAGTATCAGATCAATCCCTATTGACTGATTTTCAATTAAGCGGAGTATCAGATTGGGATATCCTGAGCTAGGAAAGCGGGGGTCCTGGAGGTTGCCAGGTCAAAGTGGGATTTTGGGATGTTTGTGAGAGGCTAAATCAGAAGCCTTTCTTTATGCAATTCTTCCGGTAGTATGACCATAGATCTCAGCCCCTAATCGATAAAAGGTCAGAAGTCCCATCTTCATGCAGCCTAATTTGATTAAAACTTGTTCCGGATAATTGGGTATGACTTTCACAGGATAACTGGTCAAACCTGATCAGAAGTCCTTAAAATAATTTATATATGATATAATACTAGAATAACTATAATAATTATATAATAATTTTATATATAAAAATATATAAATGTAATTTCTTTTAATAACTTAATAAAATAATAAATCTTAAAACAAATCTTTTAAATAGATTTTTATAATAATAAGATTATAAGTAGTTTAGAAAAAACTATCTTGAAACACTCAAATCTTTTTATGTCTCTACCTTTGTTTGTTTTATGTAATAAAAGGACAGACTTTTCTATCTATAGATTATATAAGCTTTTGATTATTAGTGACAAACTTGCCAATCAGCCTACTACATAATTTTTTTTTAGAATATAAATAAATAAATATATTTGTTTTAGGTAATACAAGAAAACTTTATTATATTATTTTAATATGTTTATTTATTTGTATAATTAATTCTATTCTAATGAAGAGTCATTATTGTGATGTTTATATAAAAAGTCAATAAACTTGTTTTTTTTTTTAGATCCTTTGTCAAGCTAGGTATGTGTATTTTATTAAATATTTGTATACTTTACATTATTAAATGTTTTGCTAAAGCTAAATCTCTATTTAACTTACTTACAGTATCTCTGTTTTAAATTTTTTAAAACTCTAAGTATAACTTTGAAAGTAATTTATTACTTTATTAATAGTTCAAGTAAAAATCCTTTCAACTGTTAACTTTATTACTTGCAAGTCACTACTACAAATCACTCTTTGATATTATAACTGGGCTTAGAATCTCAAACACTTCATTTTATACTTTTTTTTTTTTTTTTTAAACACTGGCTGAGTCAGAACTTTATTGAGAAATTCTTACATAAGATAGAGAAAACGAAGTTTTTCTGAGACTATATATAAGAAACATTTAAATAAATAAAGTGTTACAATAGAAGAGCTCCTTTATGGAGACTTCACCTTGTGGCCTGGTCACTTCTTAAAAGGAAAAGAGAACTAGTCTAAGGTCTAACTAGTGCTAAAAAAATTTTTTTGAAACTATGTGAAACACCAAATAATCGACCTAAATTTTCTATTCCTACTGACCATTTACCAAAGATCACCATTGACCAATCTGATACCTTGTGAATTATCTACTGGAGTACTGTGTCTCTTTATCTTTGGAAGGGAGAGAGGTGAAGGAGGGGAGGGAATTACTCATCCAAAGATCTGGTGGGTCCTATGGCCAAGGAGATACCTTAAAACCTTTGATGGGGTTGACGAATCCAGTCCTGTAAGTAATATCATCTTCAAGTATTTGCTGCTTATTGAAGAAAGTGCAGAACTTCTAAAGATAGATTCAGCTTAGAGGGGATTCTTCCATTCTGTCAAATATTTCCAACTAGTACTTTCACTACGAGTAAGAATGGTGGGTATTACAGCAGCTTTAAAGACTTTCTAAAGGATGAGGTTTGTCGAGAGCCTTGATATAGCTTTGGTTTCTGGTCCTTCAGCAAACCATGGATCAGAAGTAAAAAACACACTGGCTAGAAAAAACTTCCTATCCACCTTGTTTATTTTTTATAAGAAAAAGAACAGATCTTTATCTATCTGTAGGAGTGAAGAGAACCTACTTGACTGTCAAGGGTATATGACTTCAATTCTAAAAATGATTGAAGTGTTTTGTGACCTTTGCCATGGTTGAATGGACTCTTTCCTGTTTCTTAAGATGTATTGAGTACTGTGTCTTTTATCTATTCACACCAATCTAGCAATAACTTATAGTGGATCCCAGGTTCTTATAGAGTTGAGAAAATGCATTCAGACACGTAAGGTAATCAATGGGAGCTTGTTTACTTCTTTTACTAATATAAGCTCTATCTGTCCAATCGCAGTGTGAAAAACTTTGTGCTACTCAAAATTCAGAATCAAACTGAGGTAGGCAAAATCCTCCAGAAAAAACCAAGAATGAGCACTATGAGAAGTAAACCTAATGACAAGAGAGTGGGAAAGTTGTCTCTTATTATACACAGACTTCTGTGATATTTCTCTACAGTGTGAGATAATAGCATATCTATTCTTCTTCCTTTTGAAACTTTCTTGCCCTTGGTAGGAAAGATGTTACTTAACTTTCTGATCACTAGCAGTCAAGTTTTTGTTCAAAGAGAAGTATTAACAAGAAGGGAGGAAAGTGGTGATAACTCTTGAAGTTTTTTCAAGTTGGTTTAAGGAAAGTATTAAGATTTTATTAACATAGAAGTATGAAACTTCTTGTGAACGTCTTTTTTGTATATGGTCAGAGGATCAGTGAAAAGAGTTTCCTTGACTTTATTTTATATTCCATTCCTTTTATAAGAATCTTCTGGAAGCTTTTATCTTCTAGTTTTCTTTCTTCCAATAGTGATTTTTTTTTTGTTAAAGATATAATTTTTTGATCTAAAAAGATTGGTAATCTTTTTATCTTATATTTTCTACTGATTTTTAAGTTTGTTTCTATTCTATAATCTTATCATATTATATGTTTCAAATTCTTTTTTGAACTTGATTGCAAACTCTTTTTTCTATTTTTATTATCTATTTTTTAGCTTCTTTTTTTTTATGTTTCTATAATATTTTAGATCTACTATTTCTAAAATAAGAATATTTTTTACGAGGCTAATACAAAAACTTAGAGTATCTTGATTAGTTATAGAGATCTATTTTACTAGTCTAAAAATCCACTTATCAAACTCTTATAGTTTTTCTGATTATCAATATTTAGTTTATTACTTTTTTTCTCAGTTTCAGTTCTTCTTTCTTATAGAAGTTCTTTAAAGCTTCTAAAAGTTCTATCTATTTTTTATTTATTTATTTATTATTTTTTTTTAACCTATAGTCAGATCAGTATGGCATGTCTTTATTGTATATATACAAGGATATTTACAAGATATTTTGACTTTTATATACTAATTCATCTTTTATCAAAAACCTATTTCTCTAGATGCAACTTAGGGAATGATATTTTACTCATTTACTAACTTGGATAAATCCTCTAATTAATAAAATAATTACCTACAGGTCATTACTGTAGATTATTCTAAATACTATCTATAGTTAAAAACTAATTTATTTAGTATCATAATAAACTCAATCCTTAATAATTTTCATATAATTCTTTTCTTCTTTTCTTTCAAAAGCTTCCTCCTTTAGGTCTTCTAAGGATATTGAAGATTCTTTCAGTTTTTGTATAGTCTATGCATTTGATCTATATCAAGATCTTTTAGATCTTTTATCCTTTTCAGTGATATTCTACTTCTTTTTCTACTCTATTACTTTAGTGCAATAGCTGTTTCAGATATTCTCTTGAAAGTTTTTTCTTATTTTATGACAAAGCTTATTAATTATGCTTTGTATGGATGCTGGAAGAATTTTGAGTTGTATTTTAGGTAATTCTTCAAAGAAGTAGTTTCAATTTCTTTTATGTATCCACAAATAGTGTTAAAAAGACTTCTATCAGATTGCTTGATCTCGTCTAGCTATCTACTTGTCCAATTATCAGTTGTAGTGTAAACTTCTTTCTTATCTTTAATTTCTTTATGGATATAGTAATTAATTTTCTTTTTTGCTTTCTGTCATATGTTTTTTCTGGCTTCTTTGATGGCTGGACATTTGAAAAGGTGTTCTAATATCTCTTCTTGAAGTTTATATACTGGACAAGTCATTATAGTATAAATATCTGATCTTTTTTTCTTGAGTATCGACAGTACTGAAAGTTTATTATGGATTAAATTGGTTAGAAAGCTTTTGTCTTTATTAATTTTGAAAGAGGTACCAAAGATGTTGGATGGATTGAATTGATTTTAGAAGGTTAACCAATCTATTATTTTATCTTTTTGGATCCACAGTTCTTAAATTCTTTTTTGTACTGTCCAGTCTTTTCTGATTCTTTTTCTGTTAAATGTTTTACCAAATTCTTTAATACTAATCTCTATTGTATATTCATTTCATGCAGCTATTGTAAGGATCTTTCCTAACTCTGATAGTTGATTACAAATTATTGAATTCTCAAGTTTAGCTTGTTTAGCAAATAAATCTACCTGATTATTGAACTTGTTGATCTCATAAACCTTGACCTTTGTAATTTTCAAGATAATATCTTTCTTTTTTACTAGATCTTTGATCTTATTTCATATTGGTCAGTTGATAGTTTTTATCTATCTTCTTGTTGTTATCTGTTTGCAAACTGATGGACTTCCATGTTTTAACTGCAATATTACAATTAGTAAAGATTAAGACTGTTGTGTTTTGAGAAGCAGTGAATAGTGCAGTAAAGATGGTCAATATTTTTGCTCTAGTTACCAATGGCTATGTCGATGCCCCTGCTGAGAATTGTTTTTCAACTTTGTTATTCTCTATTAGAATCCAAGCAAATCTCATTTCAAGTTACTATCTTTTGATTATTTTTTATAGGAGCCATCTGTATAAAAAGTGAACTGATTAGTCATGCTTCTTCTATTGTATCTATAAGTTTTTCTATATGTTCATCTAATTAAATAACTTGTCTTATTAGCACAACTTCCTAGATTTCTATCTGTATTTTCACTTCTAAAGGTCTGAAAATAGGTGAAGTTGATATCTGTTATATTATAGTTATTTGCCAGTCTGTGAGATTGACTGGTAAAAGAACTTGTTTTCCTTTTCTTAGATTTTTATATCTATTTAGTTATGGGAAAAGATAGATTTGTGATAGAACTATTTATAAGGCTTAAGATGATCTATTTGATTGAAGTAGAATATAATTTCTAATAGGATTATATGATGACTGGTATGGTATGAACTGGATTTTGTTATTTGAGAATGATATTTTTCTAATATATTAGTTGAAAAGTTGGAGTGAACTATCCAGTATGTTTTTTTTTTATTTGATATACTAGAAATGTTTCAGTTTGTATGTTGTAGTCTATTCAATCTAGTCTATATAATGATTTTTTAAGTGGTCTTGATTATTTGTTACCTTTTCACAAATCTTTTTGTATCAAAAGGGGACTGGGCCTTTGCACTTGCTAAAGAGAATCTGAATTGCTCTCCATTTCTTAAGTGTTATTGTGGTTGCATTGATAATTTGATCCAGAAACATGATTTTATACTTATATAGTAATGGAATAACTTTTTTATATTCTCTATTATTTTATAGAATTGATTTGATAGATAGGATACCTCTCTGGTAGTTAAAGATTTCCTTCTATCTTTAACTTTGAAACATAATCTGTAGGTCTTTGGCCAGGGCCAATGTTGCAACTGTCAGATTGCCTTTGATTGGCTTGGATAAGTCTACAAGATTATCAAAGATATTTCCAGGTTCCTAGCCTTTAATCTGACTCTGTTTCAATTGGATTATAGTTACCATACCAGGAGCTTCACTATTGTTAAGTTGACAGAATAATATTAATATATGGCTTTTCAACTATATTTTTCAAATACTTTTAAGACCATATATTTCTTTGTTATGGATATAACTATTTGGAATTGATTCACAAATTAAAGCTTTATTCTTAAAAACTTTTCTAAATATAGCTATTAGGTCATCACATGTCTTTTTATTTAGGTATATACAGTATATTGCATTTTATATTCTATTCTTGGAATCAAAACTTTATTGATAACATATTGAACATGTTTTTTTGTCAACTTCTTTTTGGTAATTGCCTGAACTATTATCCTGATTTCTGATTTTATTGAACTAATTATATCCTGATTCTTCTGTTTGATCCTAATCAAATACCAAGGAATCTGGCTTGATCCTTTTTATTGGTTTCATAAACTATGGTATTCTTTATTCTAGCTTGAACTATTTTAGGATCTTGAAGATTTCGATTAATAATAAGAAGAATTGACTTTGTCATATTAATTTGTAAGTCATTGGCTATGTAGAACTTTTTTGCTTCTTTCAAAATACTTTTCAGATCTTTTTTTGATTTGACAATCCAGGTCATATTATCTATATATACAATTATTACCTGCCTTAGGGAGAGCTTGGTTTTTTCCTCATATTTATAAAAATTGGATAACTATTCTTCTTCTATAATATAACTCAATATAATATTATTTTGAATTTTACATAGCAATCAATTATAAAAAATTCTCCATAATAGTAGAGAGATCATTTCTCCTTGATCTATACCATCTTCTGCAATTATTAGATTAGAAAGTCCATTGGAAAAAATAATACTACAACTTCTATTTTTGAAGAGATTTATTATGATCTTCTTAATAGTTATTAAAATTCAAATCTAATCTATAGCTTTTTTAAATATAAAGAGAGATATTATATCATATACTTTAGTAGTGTCTTGAAAAAAGATCCATAATTCTTTTTTCTTTTCTCTTACTTCTTCACAAATACTATTCAATAAATGGATAGGTTTTGTTATACTTTCTCCTGGTAGATTAGCAAAGTTTGAACCTTTGAAAATTTTATATTGTTTATATATTATTGATAGATGATTAATAAGAATCTTGATAAAACATTTATGAGTAGTTTCAAGGAAAACAATAGATCTTGTGTTACTCAATTAATATTTCCAGGGCTTGAGTTTAGGGATAGGATAGATATTACTACTTTTCTATTTCTTAGATATTTGTCCAGTGCTTAAGACTTTATTAAACAATAAGTATAAGCCCTTTTTTCCTTTGGTATCTAAGTGTTTGAGCATTTCATAACTAATATATAATAGACCAGCTGCCTTTTTATTTGAGAGGTGTTGCAAAGTAGCTTCAAGTTCCTCTATTTTAATTTTCTCTATTGGTGATAAATGCCATGTTGGATTAATCCATTCTTTAGATTGGTATTCTTTTTTCCAAGAGGAATTTAGACTTTCAAAGTTGATATTTCTTTATTTAAAAGCTTCTTTATAATAGTCTTCAGTCTTTTGTTTGATAGTTTGAGAATTAGTAGCTATGTATTCTATTTCTTCCTGATTCTTAGTTAAAACTTGGTCTAGTGTGATTCTGGATTTTTTGTGGTTCAAGATAGAGTTTAACATCCATTTTTGATTAAATTTGAGATCTTTATATCTGTTTTCTATGGCTTCTTTAATTTGATTTCTGATATAAAAACTTTCTTTCTTCTTACATATCATTCTAAAAGTATACTCTATCTTAGTAACTTTTGACAATAGCTTTGAAATTTCTTCTTGTAACTGGGAAGAAGTTATTTTTTCATCAATAGATTTATAAAGACTTCTTAATTTTTGAATAGTTTTTTCTACATCTTTTAGAATTTTAACATCCCAGTTAACTTGTAATTTCTTTAGAAGAAAGTAAATCTTATTAGTTTCTTTATAGGTTTTGAAGTCTTTCTTTGAAATTGCAAATTCAAGGTTTACTTCTTTTCTCATATTAAGAGTAGAGTAGATTCTTTTCTTTTTAAAGTGCTTATATACACTCTTAATAATTATTATCTCAAAATAATACCAGGCCTTATTAAGTTCTTTAGAATAATTTACTATTTTTGATCTGGAAGGTTGAGAATCAATTTCTAGAAACTTGTTCTATCCAGAATTTGAATTTTTCCTATTGTTCAACTGTAAAATTTACTGGATCAAGTATTTTTTTATCTTTTGATTTATATTATTCTTGAGCTTGATTCTTAAGCAGATTATTTGTTATCATTTTTGCCAACAATAAAGTATAATTATTATCTGACAATGTTTTCACTGGAATATTTTTAAATTCATATATATTGTTTAGACTAATTTCTAATGATAACCAGATATAGTCAATTCTACTATATAATATATTGTTTGTCCATATAAATATGATACTTTCTTCTTCCCAGGAGTTCTGAACATCTATATAGTTTCTATCTTCTAGAAAGTTAAAAAGACCTATTTCAGTTTTTTTATATCTAGATATTATTTTATCACAAAGTGGCCGATCTGCTAATGAATTGATGATTGCATTAAAATCTCTCATGATTATGATCTTAAAGTAATTTCTTTGCTTGTCTAGGTTTTATTTTGAAGTAGTTATTGTAACTATCTACTTATAGTTTTTTCTGATAACAGATATACTTGATAGATATAGAGCTTACATCTTATTAATAAAAAATTGGCCTCTATTATGTAGCCTTCGATTTTTTTTATAGATTCTAGTTTTTTTTCAATATTCTTGTTGATAAGGAGTCCCACTTCTGATCCTTTGGGTTTTTCATCATTGCTACTATGGAAAAACTTGTGTATTTGTTATAAAGTAAAGACAAACTTTGCTGCTTTATTTATTAGTTTGGTTTCACAGATACCTAGAATATTTATATCGAGTTCTTGTAAGAGTTTGTATAGTTACTATTGATCCAGACTAGTATTGATTCCTCTAACATTGTGTGTTTCAACTGAAATTGCATTGGCTAGTAAAGAGTTATCTATAGTATATTTGTTATATAATATGGATTATTTTTCAATTCTATTGATAGTGTTCCTTTTTAGTGTACTTATAAAGTTATTCAGTAATATGTCATATATTATATAAGAAGAGATTGTGTTAATGTTTACTATTTTCTTTAAAATTGCACCTTTTCTTTAGAATAAGCTTGACTCTTCTTGTGAATCAAACACTCTCCTGATATACATTGTTTGAACTGGTGTTAATTTCAGGAATGATTATTCCATCACTTCCCTCTTATCCTATTCTGACTACCTATTTTTTCTTCAA
>CAJVPT010000866.1:0-25101 GCA_910592055.1 Acaulospora colombiana | reverse complement strand
TGAGCTAATGTCTAATACGGTTACGGTGGTATTCTGCAAAATGCATCTGCCGGTGATTTTCCAATATTATTATTGCAGACTCAAACTAGTCAGGGAGGTATTCTTGCATAGTTCCTCTGCCAGTGCTTTTCCTGCTGAATCTCCTATATTATTATAACTCAGATTCAAATTAGTCTTGGTAGTATTTTTGCATAGTGTCTCTGCCAGTGCTTTTCCGGCCTATTATTCTATGTTATTATAACTCGATTCAAATTAGTAGGGGTGGTATTCTTAAATAGTGCCTCTACCAGTACTTTTCCTTCCGATTCTCCTATATTATTTGAGCCAATGTATAATTAGGTCAGGGTGGTATTCTTGTATAGTGACTCTGTCAGTTCTTTTCCTGCCGGATCTCCTTTATTATTATTGTGTAGATTCAAATCAGTCAATATGGTATTCTTGCAAAGTTCTTCTGCCAGTGCTTTTCTTGCCAATTCTCCTATATTATTATAACTCAGATTCAAATTAGTCGGTGGTATTCTTGCATAGTGCCTCTTCCAGTGCTTTTCCTGCCGCTTCTACTATACTATTATTGTAAATATTTATATTAGTCAGGGTGTTTTTCTTGCATAGTGCCTCTGTCAGTTCTTTTCCTGCCGAATCTCCTATATTATTATTGTATAGATTCAAATTTAATCATGATGGTATTCTTGCATAGTGCTTTTCCTGCCGATTCTCCTATATAATTATAACTCAGATTTAAATTAGTCAGGGTGGTATTTTCGCATAGTGCCTCTGCCTGTACTTTTCCTACTAATTATCTTATATGCTTTGAGCGGATTTTTAATTCGATTACGGTTTTATTCTTACAAAATGCATCTTCCAGTAATTTTCCTTCCGATTCTCCTATATTATTATTGCCAAAACTAATACCAGTCAGGGAGATATTCTTACATAGTGCCTCTGCCAATGCTTTTCCTGCAGATTCTGCTATATTATTATTGTGCAGACTCAAATTAGTCAGGGTGGTATTCTTGCATAGTGCCTCCGCCAGTGCTTTCCTGTCGATTCTCCTATATTATTATAACTCAGCTTCAAATTAGTCAGGGTTGTATTTTTGCATAGTACTTCTGACATTGCCTTTCCTGCTAATTCTCCTATGTTACCCAAGCTAATGCCTATTTCTGTCAGGGTGGTATTCTTACATAGTGCCTCTGCCAGTGCTTTTCCTGCCGATTCTCTTATATTATTATAACTCAGATTTAAATTAGTCAGGGTGGTATTTTTGCATAGTGTCTCTGCCAGTGCTTTTCCTGCCGATTCTCCTATATTATTATAACTCAGATCCAAATTAATCAGGGTGGTATTCTTGTATAGTGCCTCTGTCAGTGCTTTTCCTGCTGAGTCTCCTATATTATTATTGTAAAGATTCAAATTAGTCAGTGTGGGATTCTTGCAAAGTGCCTCTGCCAGTACTTTTCCTGCCGATTCTCCTATATTATTATAACTCAGATCCAAATTAGTCAGGGTGGCATTTTTGCATAGTGCCTCTGCCAGTGCTTTTCCTGCCAATTCTCCTATTTTATTCTGACTAATATTCAATTCGGTCAGGGTGGTATTCTTGAATAGTGCCTCTGCCAGTGCTTTTCCTGTCGATTCTCCTATTTTATTCCGACTAATATTAAACTCGGTCAGGGAGGTATTCTTGTATAGTGCCTCTGCTAGTGCTTTTCCTGCCGATTCTCCTATATTATTATAACTCAGATCGAAATTAGTCAGGGTGGTATTTTTGCATAGTGCCTCTGCAAGTGCTTTTCCTGCCGATTCTCCTATATTATTATTGCACAGATTCAAATTAGTCAGGGTGGTATTTTTGCATAGTGCCTCTGCCAGTGCTTTTCCTGCCGATTCCCCTATATTATTATATCTCAGATCCAAATTAGTCAGGGTGGTATTTTTACATAGTGCCTCTGCTAGTGCCTTTCCTGTCGATTCTCCTATATTATTCCAACGCAGATTCAAATTATTCAGGGTGGTATTTTTGTATAGTGTCTCCGCCAGTGCTTTTCCTGCCGATTTTCCAATATTATTAGCGATGAGATCCAAATTAGTCAGGGTGGTATTCTTGCATAGTATTTCTGACAATACCTTCACTGCTCGTTTCCCTAAGGATCCAGAAAAATCTAATGCATTTAATCCACAATTGTCTAAAAGCGCCTTCGCTTTATTTGGATTTACTTTTAATAGTTTTCCCCGTAATAAGTTAGTGGCTTTAAGGACCCCAATTCATAGTGCGTTTTTCGTAAAGCCAAAAATATATTCACATTACTTGGATCGATCTGATATGCTCGTCTATATATATTTAATGATTCTTCATATTGTTCGAGTGAAAAATATATATCTCCACATGTTATTAGTGCTGATATGTTATTAGGATCAATTATTAGTGCTTCCTTAATATCGTTTAAGGCTTTATCAAATTTTGAAATTTGATAATATATTTGACTTCTAGATAAATAGGCTAACAGTGCTTTTGGTTTTGAATCAATTGCATTTTCTAGATCATCAAGTGCTTTTGAATATAAATTTAGCATTTTCGAATTATTTGCTCTCTTGCTTCTAATCGAATAACTGTTTGGATATTTTTTTAACGTGCATGTATACCACATAATAGCTTCTAAATACTTATCCTGTTCTTCAGCTGCAATTGCTTTACGGTACGTATAATCTAAAATTTTTGGTAATACTTTATTAAGAATTCCATTTGAAAATACTGGCATCCCAAAAACACGAGACTTATTAAATTTTAAAAATAATTCGTCATTAAATTTCTGTTTAGAATTGGATGACGTATGGTCTAATTCATAGGATGTATCAAAATATCCAGCGATGTCTAGTCGTTTGTGAATACCTTCAAGAGTTGCTTCTTGCGATATGTCTAAAATATCTTTTTGCGTTATTTGAGTGCGACATATTGGACATTCTAGTTTTCTATTTTCGATTTTTAATATTGATTCCCATTCACCAATTGCAGATTTACTAACTGAGTGCCCACACCCTAGAACATTTAAGTCTCCGGTAATCTCTTTAATTATTGGACAAGTTAATTTTTCTGCTATAATATCTAACATTCCGAATTTTTCCTGCGTTTTTATATAGTCATTGGTGATTTTTTCTTGTCCCTTTTTATTTTTTACGCAATTTACTGCCAAATTATTAATAATATTATCATGCTGTATTTTTCGGTCAACTTCATTAATTAATATGTTGATATTCGTGTCTAGATTGCATGATTGCTCTTTATAAAGCTTTATCTCCGTACAAATTATTTCATAAAACATATCCGGTTTGTATATGATAATATGAATAATAATTCCAAGGATTTATATCTTATAAAATTATCTTGAGAATTCTGCAAGGACTCGAGGGCTATGTAATAGCATAAAGCTAAAATGACTTCTTGCGAAGTTCTAGCGATAATGGTTTGTACTAGATCAAGAACCCCAAAACATAACAAATTTGCCAAAGAAATAGGCTCATCTCCAGCTATTAACTTGATAAATTCTGACTTATTATCCAGAATTTTATGATTTGCTTTTGATGATCTTGATCTCTCATTAAATACGTGCTGCCAGATAATTTCTAATAACATTGTTTCTCCATTTTTACATAATAGTTGATAATTCTCATCTTTTTTTAATGTTAATAGAGTATTATCAATTGTCAATAATTCTCGCCATGAAATATACCAATCAGAAATCAAATAAGGGAAAGATAGTTCTACTTTTTGTGCTACAAACCCACGTATAATTTTCATTAAAAAATATTTCGCCCGTCGAATAAATTGCAAAGAGGGATTATCCTCACTTTGCATATTGTGTAACGTATCTCTTATATTAATGAGAATAAAATTGATGTTAAAATTGCATAAATATGTTTGGGTGCTTTCTAATTTTCTATGATCATCATGTACATTATATTTAAAGCCTTCTTGTAATGCTTTTGTTGAACGATAATGAATTTCTGCAGATTTTGCCAAGCCACTATACAAGTCCTGAAACTTTGCTAATTTCATAGGCGAATAATAAATTCTTTCTAAAACTGCATTATAAGTTCTGAGATGCAACTCCATACGAGAGCATGTGTTATGCTGTAAAAGTCTTCAAATAATGATGCGTATGAAAGCTTCGTTAAAGCCATGAACAAAGTCTCATCAGAGATATTTTTTTCTTAATTTTCTACTAAAATTTTAAGGTCCCGTAAATTCGAAGGAACATTCAGAGCTTCAATTAATGCACATAATTGATCATCATGGGATTCTGCTGTTTGAAAGTTTTGGTCATTTTATGTATTTTGCAATAATAAACTTAACTGCATTAAATATTAACATACCTAATGTTTCTGACCCATACTCCCACATTATAACTTTATTGCGACCAAAATTTTTAGCCTTTTTTGAAGCAATATCCGCACGTTTTCGTAGTTCTTTTGACGTTTTTACTAATGAGTCTATTTCGGAAACTCCAATACTGAGTGTAACTGATAATTTTTTCCCACTATAAATAAATTTGTGTGCTTCAACAGAAACTCGGATGTTCTCGGCAAGCTTAAAGGCTAATTTGAAATCAGTATTTTTTAAAAGAATAATAAATTCATCTCCACCATATCGTGCAAAGATATCGTCATGACGAATAAGATCTTGAATTAGTTTGGCTAATTCTTCTAATACATAATCACCCGTATCATGATTATTACTTCCTTCATCGTTTATAAGTTTAAAGTGATCTATGTCAAAAAAAGGTAAACTAAAACATAAATTATTTTCTTTTGCTCTCTTGAATTCATTTTCTAAGATTTCATCCAAATATCTTCTATTATATATCTGTATTATATCTATACAATTCTCATATTCCCCAGCAGGATGATATCGAAAAACACTGAGTCCTATTGAGATTTCATCATTAGCTTTTAAAATACGAGAAGCACGGAATTTAATTATTTCATCATTAATGTAAATTCCTGTTCTAGAACCTAAGTCGTCTATTTCAACTTTTCCATTAGAGCTTTTAATTTTTGCATGTTCTTTGGCAATTTCTTGATCTTTATAACGATATCATTCGAACTGCTCCTTCCTAAGAATATTTGTCCAGCAGGGAGAAAAATAAATATGTTTTGTGGCGAGCCTTTAATAACTTCTAAGCAAGCATCCCTTTTTGATGTAAAAATACACTTGTTCCTAAAATAAATATTCGGAATATAATCCGTGTCCTTATATGTGTCTACGATCTCATCTCGACATATTTTATGCGCTTAATAACTTCTTCTATTGACGGTCGTTTTTCAGGATCATCATTCCATAAATCACAATAAAGCTCTTTGTAGTCTACGGGGGTCAGGTTAACAGGTGTTTCTCTGCTTCCGTCTATAATATTAATTATTAAAGTTCGCAGATCGAATACAGGTCCGTTATCGAAAGGAGGTATACTACTTGATATCTCCCATAATAGCACACCTAAGCTATAAATATCAGAAAGTTTATTATACTTATAGTTAAACTTATAATTAAGTCATTTTGGGTCCACGTAGGCAACATTTTCTTCCGTTACTTTTAGAGCAAATTCTGATTCTGCTTGAATGTCGGAAATAGATGAACTAAATCCTATAATAACTAATTTGTCATCGTAATTCATTATATTGTTTGAAGTCTATTATTGTATGTATACGGTAGAAATAATTAAATTCCATTAAGCTTCTGCACTAATAAACTAGTTTGATTTTTTATTAGAATTAGGTTAAAATTAATATACTAACCAAATTACGGTGCACAATATTGGCTGCATGAATATATTTCAAACCATTGGCGATATCCGTAGCCATTTTTAATTTGTAAGGCCAGCTTTCTTTAGGGATTTCTTTTAAATGCTCCCTAAGGGTTTTGTCGCCACAATACTGAAGTACCATAAAATGAAAATTGCTGGAAGATTCTATAGTAATGTAAAACAAAAATTATATCCAATTACGTAATAATTGGAAATTAAATTTTAAAATACTGTAAATAAAATGATAATACCTTTAGAAATGCCATAAAAACTCATTATGTTTTCGTTATTTTCGATTTTTTTTTAAATTTCTTATCTATTTACCGAGGTAAAATATGATTGATATCTGTGTACATTTAAATTCTAGAATAACTTTATTTGGATTACAATCTATACGTAGTTCCTACCTCACAAAATAATTTCCTCTGGTATTCATCCTTATCATATATCTTTAAAAATTTGAGGACGACTGGTTTCCCAATAGTTTAAGATAAACATATTTAATCTCACTTGTTCCATCTGAAATAATTGATAGCTCTTGAAAATCACTAAAAATGAATTCTCTCAATTCTTCTAGATCGTTTTTTATTTAATCTGTAATTAAATCCATGTTGCGTATTTGGGAATAAGTAAAAGTATTAAATACGAAACTGTGCAATATGATATGCAGTATATTTATACCTACAAATGATTTTTTATAACAGTACGTACCGAATCAGATTTATGCATTTTTAAAGTCAGGTGATTCATTCTATCGTATAAGCGTTTTATTTAATAATTGATAGGTTTATTTGTAATATTTTTTACATATAATCATAATATTTGATTTATGTGAGTGAATAGAACAATTGAAACTTTTCCGAATATTTTATTTGATTTATTTATTCTTTTAAAAAAACACCATTACTTGATTCGGTAACAATAAAAATTCGGTTTTTAGGTGTGTTATAGATGGTAATTCTATCTCGGGGTATCATGAGTCTAAAAATCGGTAAATTTTTGAAAAGGATACTGTAATAGTTTATTTTATTCATTTAAAAAAGAAATATAAATCATTATTAGACTCGTTACAATGTTGCTAACCGAATCATAGGCAGAGTCATTTGATTTATTCTTTCTTGGTTTTGCTCAAAGCAAATAAACTGAAGAAATAATAAAAGAAATGTGTGCACTGTCTGTACCTAGAAGAACGCGCGTTATGGTCAATACTTTCATATCGCAATGTCACACGTTGCGGAGAATACACAGCAACGACCTAGTCGCAAATGCAAACATTGCTGGAAGTACACAGTCATGCCCTAAACATAGATACTACACGTTGTGAAGAGTATGAGCCGTATTCTCGTCAAAAACATCACAATGCAGAGAGTGCGAGGCTGTGCTTTAGTTAAACTCACACGTGCGAAGTATACGCTACCATTTCTATCTCAATTGCTTATTCGATTATGTTTCGGTCAAACAACATGGCAACAGAAGAAAACAAAAACATTTCATTCGAAAAGATTGTCATTTTATTATTATTCCTTACGAAACTATTTAAACCTTAAGCGAATTAGACTAACACATTGCATTTTTTATCGACCTGTAGCCAAATCTTCCTCTCCTGTAATTTCATATCAGTCGGTTCGATTTCAAAATCATAATAGTCATCCACGAACTTGTCTTTATCATCATCTTCATTATCATTATTTGATAAAAAGTGTACTTCTTTTGGTTAATACGGATGTCATATACACCTTACGTATATAAAGAAAGCGAGAAACTTTCGATTCATATACTGTACATCGCCCTTTTCTTCAAAATCAGAATCCAATTTATTGGCAATGTTTCCTATATTTCAATGTCTAAGTATTAGTCACGTTCTGTGTAGAGAGTTGACCTTTATCTTTTATATTTCTGCCTAATTAAATGTAATATATAGCATATAATAGGTGACAAGAACAATGATACACGTCTCAAGGTAAAATTTGTATGAATCGATTTAATAGAATCTCTATTAAATTCCTTCTCCAAAGTTCCTCTGAGATAATATGGATCTCATTTGGCACCTTTTTTTATTATACTATACTATCCCAGAATTTATATCCACCGTCAGCTAAAATAGAACATTGTCACTTAACATAATCTATTTTTTTTTTTAGATCATGATATACAAAACTATACAACCTTGATAATTTTCTATTACTTTTATATTTTAATAACTTCAAATAATAATAATAATAATAATAATAATAATAATAATACTTATCCTTTTCTTTTATGATTAACGACCTTTCCAAAAAAAATACCAAAACAATATTTGATATATCTCTTTTCTATAATATACAAAGTGTATAAATTCAAGTTGATTTTCGATCAATTTGTTCTCAAATGCGTATCTTTTCTTCTGGTATTTGGGAGGGTTCGTTATGTTCATGCCTGTGCTCACGTTCCCACTAGAGCATTTATTTCTAAGTTTGAGAGCCTCTCTTGATTCTTCCGCTCATTTCATTAGTTGGTTGAGATAGTGTTCATTGTAGCAGTTTGTGAAAGGTGGGTTGGAGGAAAAAAAACGTGAGATACATAATTAGTAGGTGGAGACATAAAATAACTACATACTAATTGACGAGTCGTTAGAAAAAATAAAATTACTAGAGTCGAGTCTTGCTCGTGGAAAAGCGTGGATAAATTGATTAGCCGATAAATTGGATTTTTGGCGTTTATAAGGATTAAATTATACGATATGTCGTAATATAATCATGGTTTAAAGTACTGTTTAAGATACTCAAAATACGCTCGTAAAAATCATAATTAGCGAAAAAGATTCAAATTTGCGCCGAGATAATGTATTTAAAAATAAAGACACTCAAAATTTCCAAATGAGTATATAACTCAAAGGATCCGACTTTAAATACTAAAAATTATGTGAAAAATAATGGCAATAGTAGGAAAAACTCCAAAGGTCTCGAAAAATATATACCCACCCCGCATAGACTTTACATTGCATGAGATTTCTAGCTTTAAAAATATAATTTTCTCCAGCATATCAATCATTGTTTTCGATTGCGTACCAGTAGAAGACATAAGATTGTCGAAATGTACTCACAGCGCTTAGTCTCGTATTTACGACTGGTCCATATTTTTTATCAATGTAAGATTTAAATGCTTGATCGTTTTCGTTAATTTGGTTGGTGAACTGAAAGATTTTTCATCAGACTTCACATTTCGTTAAGAATTTATCCGGATTGCGGTATAACAAGAACGAACGATTCAGCGGAGTTTTTAGAGCCTTGACCTATTATTCGAATCTCATCGTATGTCTAATTTCAAATTCATGTGGCTCATTTTTCTTCCGTCATAATTTTTCGTTTGTAAAAGTAAGGATCTGAACAACGATCACCCGGTTAACGGAAATGGTAAGCACCAAAAAAATGTGTGATACGTTATACAGATGTAAAGTACTGTAAATACGTATAGCCTCACTTGTTTTGAATTGCTGAATTTTTAGTATGCCGTATTTACTTCAGACTATGATGTGATAAATACGCTTTTGATTTTTTTTCTGCTTGCCAAGGGCACAAAAATTCGATATTTTATATTAGTCTCCTTATGCATGGGGGTTTTTTTTTTCGGTAATTCAGATTATATAAATGTATAGCCCAAGCCTCATTTGCCATAAGCTGAAACATATTTAAACCACTTGATCATTTTTGGGACTTCGTAACTTATATATAATACCTGAAAAATCATGACATTTTAAATTCTTTAAATTATATAATTTTATAAATAATTTTAAATGAATTTCCAGATTTTTTGCCTTGTTTTAGGTGAGGTCATTATGAGGGCTTTCCGGTTGGTATTAGTAAAGACATGACCATTGGGCATGTCAATGAGCTCATCAAAAAGAATGTTGATGCCAACAATCTGGAGAAATGGAGTGTAAATATTCCTATCACTGAGAAAAGCAAGGACATGATACTATATCGAAGAATACGAAGTTGAGGAGTTGCTCCCAAACAAAACTGTTGGAAAAAATTTTCATGAATCCGCTATTAACATCCGTCTCGTTTTACAACCACTTCCGTCCATCAACACTGTTAAGTGTTTTCCAATGTTTTCTCTTGAAAATAAATTTTCATTAACAAAATATCTTTTTACTTTTCTTTTTCAGCACGTTAAAATATCGTGACCCCATTCTCTTCTCAAGGGTAGTGGTTCCTCTTGGGACTTTCAAGCCTCAGAAGCTTTGAAACAAACACTTAAGAATGCTATTCGTGATCGTTTCAAATTTTGGAAAGCTAGACAACTTGATAAAATAAAAATACTTCAATACTTCATTATGGTCGGAGCTGGTGAATGAAAATCCCGCACTGAACAGGAATTGCCTAATTTGTTGATCGAAAATACAAATGATATTAACTTTAAAATCGACTAAAGACTGCTCTTGTGTTTAATATAGCATTTTAAAATAAGATATAAGTACTTCGGACGCTAGAAATTAGCACTTATACAATTGGCAATCGAATGCCTTTTCAGTTGTTACAACAGCCCGGTGAATCCTGAAATGTGTTATAAATCAATATAACATAACACCAGAAGATATATTGTGTAGAATTGCCAAACGTCACAATAAGAAATTCAATGATATGAATGTAATTATTATTCTAATTGTTATACGGCTACAATCAGCATGCCCATTCATGATTATTTTGCCATTTCAGCTCAATTAAGAATCTTTCTTCCAACTACATTATCGAAACCTACAAAATATACAACAGTCCTGTTTTTTCCAATGATTCTGTTATAGAGATGTTCGTTGATGATATGGGAGGCCACGGAAGTGCATTGGAGGCTTTGGGAGATGTACTTAATGTAGACATTTGAGTGAACTCAATTTTATCGTCTAGTAAACGATGTGCGATCAACTCTTATAAAAATTATTCGGAATGGTTTAATAAAACTGATTATTTGAAACCTATGCTCCGCATTATTCTATAACACACACGTGTTAAGAAAGATGATACCATCTTTGGTCTTAAAGTAAAATACATGATTTTATGCAATTTGGATTTTTAGGTTTGAAAGTTCAGATCCCGATCAATTTGGTGGTCATCTCTAATGTCCATATATTTGGTTATGGATTATGGCTCATGCAAATCATTGGAATATAAATAATCCCTTGTTATAGAATTGGGATTTTGCTTACTATAAATAGGTATTTAATAGTAGTGGAGAATCTAGTATCCCACCTGGTTGTCAATACTGGCAACGTTTTGAGTACTTTGTTGCACAATTTCGTTTATTAAAATCATGTGTCTATGAGGAAGGACAACAAGTTGAACTCTGTACTACGTATTCATGATAGTGCAAAGCATAACTTTATCAAAAATTCCATGATATACAATCAAAACCTTATATTAACATATTCGGTTAGGAGGGTCAGCACCAAGTCTGGAGATTATAACCAAGATACAAAGATCTTGTGTCAGGCTGAAGAAATTGACATTGCAGGAGGGAAACGTATTGTGGTCAACACACCTAGTGCTAAATATTCTGATAGCTTTGTCCAATAAAAATTGTGAATACTGGTCAAATTAAAATGGGAACAAACCAATGCAAATGTGTAGGCGGTAACATTTCTCAACAAAAATTTGACGATGAACATAAAAAAGCAACAAGTCAAGGGAATATTTTGATTTTATATACAGTACATCAACATCCTGCAAGTGACTTGAGCCTCGAAATCTAATGTCTGCTATTATCAGTAAAGAAAATTGGAAAAATACTTTGACATTTTGCTGGTAGGTGCTATATTATGCCTTGGTACCACCGTATATTAATTGAGCAACATATACTCAGTTGACTGGGATTGAGAAAATTGCAAAAGAACGTTCTATTACTATCATGAAAGAACGAAAAAGACGCAAATTCTCTGATAAGGAAGATTGTAACACGAGAACCAAAATTCCGCGTCAAGATCTTGATCTTTTGGGGGTTAATAGTTAATACTTTATATTGGAAAATTCCTTTTATTTTTTTAATACTTATATTGGGAAGCTCCTTTTAATTCTCAAATATACGTAGTCAAAAAAAAAACTCTTTCTCGCAGATCCTTTTTTTCTTAAAAATTTCCTTTTTAAGCAATTTCCGAACAAAGAAGGAAAATGAATGGAGAGATGAGTTCTCCAAGAGAACAATGAAAGCAATATTCTCAGGGCAGACCCAACTACAATAAGAATGTCATAGCTAAAGGTAATACAAGGTTATCATACAAAGAAACACAAATGAAGAAAGATAAACTTTTAAAGAAAAAAAAGGAATAGGAAAGGAAATCCAGCCAGGAAACCCAGAAATGAATAGTTGCAACATCGAGACACTAGCCAGACTCCTAACTCCTGTTAAACAACTGATATAAGACAACAAAACAACAAAATACAATCCTATGGAGTAATCAAGTCGAGGAAACAATCCAGTCCAATATTCTAGATAACAACAATCCAATAAACATAGGTACCTCAACTTCCAGACATAATACCAGTCAAGAAATCTGAAAGTATATATCCAATAATGAAGACTCCAATATATAAATGGAGGAATCAAGCAACAGTAAAAGGGCAACCAACATAGTAAAGAAATCTAGCAAGAAGTCACATCCAAAACCAAAGAAATAACAAGCAAACTTGGCAAGCCTAGATCAAGAGCTCCTATCAATAGCACAACTAGATTTGGCAGAAAAAGAGTTAAAACAGGGATTAAGGCTTCTATTATTTCAGAAAGAACCACTAGCCAAAAAATCATACACATAATTAAAAGCCTCAACTCTCTTATTGACCTTTTTTTCATCTATAGTGAAGAAAAGGAGAAGACAAATACATAATTGCTATTTTTAGTGATCAATCACCCCACTGCAAAAGAAGTATGCAACATTATCTTACTTGACATAGAAGATATATATTTAAAATACAAGAACTTTACATCTTTTAAATTAGATAAAGAAATTAATATCAAAGTATAGAATATTTTTCTGAACATCAAATTTATAGATGTGCAATAAACTTTTGCCAAATATGGAGAGATTACCAATATTTCCATATCAATATAACAAATATGAGAATCAGCAGTTATCATATATGCAAATCAAAATCAAAAGAAAATCTAATCAAGTTGAGCATCCTGTTGCAATCAAACTCAGTTAAGATTTTTGATGCACAATGGGACATGGATCAAATGAAAGTGTGTAGCAATATTGCAGTAAAACTAATCAGTCTTCATTCCAACATCACAATCTTTGATCTCAAATATATATATAAACAAATAAAAGCAAAACCATACTACATTCCAAAATATATATCATAAAATACAACCATTTTGCTATAGTAGAATTTAGTAATCAGAATGATTTAAAAAATGCAATAATACAAAACTTTACTCTGAGCAAAATCCAGACTGAATGGAAATTAATTAACACAAAACTCTATACAATATGTAGCAGTACAATACACATGGTTATCCAATGCTCTATTAAAAAAAGAAGGGAATGGTAGAATTGTTACAACACAAAACAAGCATAGATTTAGCAAGCTTTATAATATATTCAGACCAGTCCATATCAAAACAATCAAATGGAAAACTCAACCTGCAAATATATTAGAAATAGACTGGGTTCTTATATAGTAGCAGCTAAAACATCATGAAGAAACAAAACAATGGAACAGTCACCTCAATTCAACCTAGTATAAGTCCTAAATATTCTCAATAAAATAAAACAAGAAATTTCACAAATCAAAGAAAAATCATAGATCTGAAAGAATGTATCATCAATTTTAGACCTATAATAATGAGTACACCAAACATATAAAAGAGAATATAATGTCTCATAGTGAAGGAAAAAATAACTCAACAATAGAAAAGGCTCTTATCAACAACAATTAAGATATTCATACTCAACTACAATGAATCCAATTATCTATTCAAAAACTCGATCAAATTATAAATTGCATATATAATGCAATTATCAATTTCTTCTTAAGTAATGTACAAACTTCTCCAAATCAATAATAATAGAGAGCAACTTAAATATTAAAAACATATAATGCCAATAAACACTTAGTATCAATATCACTACAAAGTGACTCCATACAATATCAAATCAAGAAGAAACCTCTCAAAACTTAACAAATATTACAACTAATAACAGTATACTTCTATTAATATACAAATAAAATCTACACAAACAAATAGATGTTTCTATAAATCTATATGGAAAGTTATAACGCTCAATATACAAGGATTAGTAGAAACATATAAATAAGAAACATGATTTAACTTTTGTAACTTAGCAAAATGTGATATTATAGTTATTATAGAAATCAATAGTCATACTATTAATTAAATACTGACAACATTCAAAATATTAAACCATCTGAACATACAAGAAATCCCAAACAATCGGTTAAGGTCTTAATATATCAATTAACAAAGAAATACTTATAAAATATATAACTATAAAACACTTGCTGAGAGACTTATCACTACAAACCTTGTCTTTCTATACAAAGAAAAAAAGAGAATTATAGAAATTTATTTCCTAGCACAAGACATAAAAGTAAAAAAGTAAATAGTCCTCAATATCCTTAACAAATGAATCTGAGATGCAACAGAAAAAGGCTAACATATTATAGTACTGGGGATCTCAATGAAATTCCTAACCCTTCTATAAACAAATATAACAATAACTGGGTAATCAAAAAATGCAGTTCTTCAGATAAACATATACAAACTTTATTAAACAATAAGTAGAGGACATATATAGAAAATACAATCCAACTAAGTATGAATATACTAAAACAAAGGTATCCTAAGTAGCAAACTCTACTAGATATGGATAAATCCCTTGGTAACTTAGCAATCTAAAACAATCACTATCCAATATTCCATAGTACCACTTATACAAAGCAATTATAACCCAATGACAATAGAATTGGAAATTTCATATTTAGATAAATGCAAACAAGCTCCATATCACATTCCTAACCCTATTTAAACTAGAACTTGACCTTAACTAAACAATAGAAAAAATTTGGTAAACAAATAGAATACTATCAATCTTCAAAAACACAAGCAATTAAGATATTGACTATAGATGGAACCATTTAAGCAACATTTTATAAAAAGCAACAAAAAGCCACATACCTAAAAAGAAAAAATACCATGAGATAAGAAACTACCATAGCAATACAGAAATAGTCACCCTCCTTATATGACTTCAAAAATTTCTCACACACTTAAGATAGTCAACAATAGTGATAATAAAGAACCAAGATTTACAACTAATTGAACTGTTTATATATATACAAGAACTCTTCCCAGACCTAACAATAATACTGAACAAAATAAAAATTAATAATCCCAACTTATATATTCAATATTGGATTAAGGTCACTAAAGATAATATCAAAGTATACAAAACTATTACTAAAGCAATCTCTTAGAAAAGACAAATACAAGCCATCAAGAAAAAAAAATCCAAATTAGACAAGAGAATTTTAATAGTAATAAAAGAGTTATAATAGATAGTATTATGGAGAGATCCAGAAAAAAATACTTCTTAATGACTAATAATACAAAGTCCAAATAAATTAAAATCCTCTCTGAACTAACAGACATTAAGAGCAAATTTTGAGAACACTTTTATACTAGATACTACCTAATAACATTGAAAACATTATACAATATTCATATTGGCTAGAAGAATACAATCCTAAATTATATATCAAAAAATATTTCTACAAAGATATGCTTAATAATATCTCAATACAAGAATTGAAAAAATTGATCAGACAATATAACTTAAAATCTACTCTTGGCCTAAACCAAATTCCTTATATTACATACAAATATCTATAATACAAAGCAAAAACAAAATTGTGTTCAATATTTAATCTAATAATTCAATATTGAATTATACCCAAAGTATAGAATAAAAGTTACATCTACTCCATATTCAAATCCAAAGACTGAGCAAACAATCTTAACATAATCTAATCTATAATACTCCTGGATACAGGAAGAAAGATCTTAATCAAAATCATTACTAATTATTTAATCAAATATCTTATCAAGCATAAAATACTATCTAAACTCAACTTTTTTTTTTAAAATGCTGACTCAGCCTTGTCTTATTTGTATATTTGCAGCAAAATTACATAGGAAGGCTACTCTAGAACTTACTACATGTTTTCTATCAAATAAAACTCAATAAAGAATTCCCTTTATAGAAATACTTACCTTGCAGCTTGTTGCCACCCCTTGTAAGGGGGATAACCTGCCAAGGCTGGTCTAGTGCTGAAATAAATTTTAAATATAAAGGAGTTATCTATAATATTTGTGAGCCACTGGTCCTTAAAGTTATTAATCAACCTGATGTATTGATCTTTTATGTATCTTTTCCTCAAGTTAAATGATAGATCTTCCTTTTTGGATTCGTATTTTGCTTGTTTCTCTTTCTTTTTTGTGATGCCTATAGTGGCCTTCCACTTCTGAAATGTTTCACATCTTTCTGTCCAGTTTTTGTATAGGAAATTGATTATATCAGTACATATTTGAGTGAGGCAGGTCTTTCTGTTCAGTCTGTCTGGGATAGTAGTTTGGATATGGAAGACTAGTTCCTTGAAGAAGATACCTTTGATACTTGCTATTAAGTATTCATTGTATCTCCAACTCGTTTTGCTTGTAAATTTGTTTTTAAACTTTTTTTCCTCTTCTTGTGTTATGCAGCTTTTGACGTGAGTGTTACAGTATTGATTAATAACTCTTCAGTTTTGGGTCTGAGTTAATTGTAGATGAACAGATGTGTACTAGTCTCTGGCTTTTGACAGTTGAAGCATTTGTTGTCTTTGTATATAGATAGAATTCTAGTATGTAATTTGCTTTTGGTTGGCAATTTATTATTCCAGATATTGAAACAGAATTTTTTGAGTTTTGGGTCTTTCCAGTTAATATGATAGTTGTTCATTTTGATTGGTTGTAATAGGGTAGTAGTTGTCTACTAGTGTATTTCTTTTACCATTCTTTCATTGTAGTTGCATTTTGTTTGATTGAGAAGTCTCATTTTGCTAGATGAATTGTTTGGGTAGGCTTTTTTGTAATTATTTTTATAGGAATTTCTGTAGGGTAATGTTCCATTGAGAAACTATATATAATATGTTATGTTGTGTTCTTAATATCTCAATCACTTTCTCACCTGGTCTCATTCATTTCCATCTGTCAATCTGTGCCAAGCAGTCTACTTGTTCATTGTGTTCAATTCCTGAGTGTCCCTTTATTTTGTATAGGAATAGTTTTATTAGGTTCTGTTTACATAGGTATATTATTTGAAGCAGGAGATTTAAGTTTTTTTATGTTTTTATAATTTTCCTTGGATCTTCCTTTTAGGTTCTGAGTATGCTGTTGATCACTGCCTGGCTGTCTATGTACAAGGTTACTGAGCTGTGTTCAGGTATAACATTAAGTACTGTGAAAATTACTGCGATTTCTGCTCTGATAGATGATGAGTATATACTTAAAAGGTGTACTCTTTCAAGTCTGGAGTAATAATAATCTAGCACAGATCCATATTATATTTTTCGTTAAAATTATTCAGAAAGCCATCAGTGAATATCTCAAAGATGGCTTAAGTTTTTAGCTTTCCTCTAATTGTTGCTAGTGTTTCTAGGCTTTCTAAAAAGCTGTTTAGCAGTTTGTTCAAATGCTTGTGATGTGAATGTGTGCTTTTATGAGTGTGAATTTCAATATTTGCTTCCTGTTGAATTGGAGGAGGTTGTGTGTGTTCAGAAAGTATGATGAATAGGGAGTTGAGGGAGACCCTGTTTTGTCAAGTTGTTTCTCTTTCTATTTGATAGCTTTTCCTTATTGAAGACTTGCTTTTATGAACTGGTATTGAAATGGACTGTTTTATGATAGCCATAAAGCTGCATTCTCCTATTTGGTTCTCCCAAAATATTAATTGTATATTCTTCACATGCCTTCAATAGGAAACTTTCTGGATTTTGTGTGTAGTGTCTGTATTTAGTGGTGTTTTGATCTATTTTTTGTTGTCTTTTACTAATGGTTGGGATGTCTTCTTTAATTATATAGATCCAGTGAGATCAAGTTGTTGAAAGATTAGTAGTGGGTATGTCTTGTGTGAAAATATTTTTGATTGTATTCAGGTCATCTTGAACTTTGGTTTCTAGTGTTTCTCTGAGTTTGTTTTGTATAGTAGTGAACCAACCAGGGGTTAGGCCTGGGATAGATTTTTTATTGATTTGGATGACTTGGCACCACTCTAGTGTTTTAGTTCTATTTGCATTGAGAAGTTGTCCTGTGAAAAGGATGTAGTATTTTTTTAGGTTTTTCCGATATTTGGTGAAAAAGGCCTTGCTCATTATATCTTCAATAGGAGTGTTAATTTCTTTTATTAGGATTAGGCTGTGAGTTTCTTGTGGCAAGTATACTCTAAAGCCATGTCTTTATAGGAGCTATAGAATGTCATGTGTGAGATTGTTACCTAGCTTTTCAAGGAACTTTCTATTTTATTCATAATAGGATGTGTTGACCAGAATTCATTTTGCAGTGTCTGAAGTCTTATTCTTACAATTGCTCCTGCCCTATTGGTTCCATTTATTCTATTAGTCCAATTTGTGATGTGTAATAGTAATGTCTGTCCCAGAGAGGAATTATGTTGTACTTGTATTTATTATATAGAATATTATTAGACGTCATTTTGGTCAAGCCTAGTTTGTATTTGAAGGTTGAAGTGATATTACTCATGAGGAGATTGCATAAATTTTTTAATAGGATCATGTTATTACACAAGTATTCAGCGCTAGATATTAGAACGTGATTTATAATGTATTGTATCTGTTTATCTATAAGGTTTTTCATTCCTATGAGTGCTTTAGTCTTTCTGAATTTTGTGAATCAGATTTTTTTGATAGTCTTTCTTTCCTGAACTGTCATACTACACTTCCAGGATTCTGACTGGCATTCCTTTGGAGTAGCCCTGGATGGTTTGATTGTTGATTATTATCCCTTGTTCAAAGTTTTTTCCTTTTCCATTAATAATGATAAGTTGTGATTTTTGTGGATTGATTTTAATATCATTGATATAATAAAATTCCTCAGCTTTTTTGATAATTTCTTTTATGTCTTCTATATTGTCTATGATCCAGGTGATATCATCCATATAAGCAATGATTGCAATAGTCACTTTTTTTGTCAACCAACCTTCTTGAAGATTTCTGCATGTCTTTGTAGAGATTGTATATCCTGAAAAGTTTTGATTAATTTTAGTTATGAGTGGATCATAAAAGATGCACCATAGGAGTGGAGATATTGTGTCCCCTTGGTCAATACCATCCTCAACATCATATTTTGTTGTGGGTCCATGATATGTCAACACTATGTTTTTCTTTGGTTGAATATATTCAGGAGAATATTAATAATCTGAGGAGGTATCCTGATGCGTTTGATGGCTAAAGTTAACATTTCCAGATTGATAGAGTTGTATATCTTTGACATGTCTTGGCTGAGGATCTAGGCTTGTCTGTTTGTATCTTTTGCATGTTCAATAATGTTACTTATGATGTGGATTGGTTCTTGTGTACTGCAACCAGGAAGTGCTACCCAATTTAGTTCTGAGAGGATCTTATAATCTTCTATATATCGTGCTAGTCTGTCTGTAATTATTTTGTAAAAATCTTCCTTTCTGTATTCAAAAATATAATCAGTCTTGTGATATCTAGGTTGTTTTGCCAGTCCTTTGGTTTGGGTATTGGGTAGATGACCCCTTTACTCCAATCTTTTGGGATGTTCCCTTCTCTTATGATTCTGTTAAAGAAGAAATAGATTTCTTCTATTGCTTTGGTTCCAAGTTTTTTATAGACTATATAGAAGATCTGATTTCTCCCAGGAGCTGATTTTGCACTTCTATCTTGTATTGCTTTTTTTATTTCATTGGTAGATATTTTAGTTAGGGCTAACTGGTACCAATGAAGGTTGATATTCTTTTTTGATTCACATTCTGCTGCCCAATAGGGAAAGTTAGAGATTGGTCTGATTTTTCTGACTGGTGTTCAGTCCTGGAAGTATTGCCTAACCCTATTCTTGATTTCTGTTGGATTGGTTATAATTGATACTTCTTCACCTTCTGTGATGATCTTATTCAGGATGATAGTTCTTCTAGGTTTTTTCAAGATACTATTGATCATTGCTTTTTTATTTGTTACTAAATATTTTTGTCTTATTTTTGTCCTGCATTTAATTGCTAGGACTTGTTTTCTATGGGTGATTGCTTGGGTAATAACTTTGTGATCTCATATAATTTTCTGCATATAAGCTAGCCAGTGTTGCAGAAAGTTATTGATGTGCTCTGTCTTTAGTTTTGTGAGGTGCTGTTAGACATCTGAAAACTTTTCCTAGAATTGTTTTGATAGGATGGAAGGAGGTTTGTTGGTTTTCTGGATGGTTTTCAGTTTGTTATAGAAGAGTTGTATCTGTGTTAAAGATCTTTGAATATATCTTCCTCACTGATTGTTCTTTTTTTCCTGTATTGTTTTTTCTTTAGAATATGAAAATTGGCTGCTTTTAGGATGTAGTTGCATATGTAATTCTATTGTCTATCTATTGATCTTGACTTCATGATTTGGTTATCGAGGGCTCTGTCAACTTCTAAGAAGAATTTTTTCCATTGTTTGCTATTGGTCAGTTACCAGTTGTATCTGTGATTCGACTTGTTGTGGAAGACCTTCTTGTGAGAGTTTAGTTGCCATGTCTTTATCTCAGTTATGCTGGATTTGTGGTCACTAGAAATTAGAGATTTAAGGCTTCTCCAATATAGGCTTTCCTACTTTGCCATGAGAGGAGTATGCTTATTCAGATTTGATCCATTAAACTGCTGCTATCCTTTCGATACCAGGTGAATTTTCTTTTACTTGGATTATGTAGTCTGTATGTGTCCTCCAAACTGTGGTCCAAAAGAATTTCTATTTGGGGACCTGTTGGTTTGTTGGATATTATTTGTTTGTGTACACTACTTTTGGCCCATGGTGGGTTGGGAACTCCATTGAGGTCCCTAAGATAAAGATTTGCCAGTTTTTTTGAAGAGCTTCTCTTGTCTATTGCTTCGGTTTATTAAGAGTCTCTTGCTGTCCATTATCTCTTTTGTCTGCATGGAAATAAATGCCTATAATTATGAGTTTTTGTTTTTTTGGAAAGGTAAGGTCTGCATGGATGAGCCTTCACTTTCAGATATTATATTTATAAATACAGTCTGTCATATCTTTTTTGATCATTAGGTTTAGTCCTTGTCCAAGTGTCTGTTCATCATTGTGTGACCAAATTATGTTATAGAGTGAATATTTCCAGTGTTTTAATTGTTGATAAGTGCCATTGGTCTCAGTTATTACTATAATTTCCTAGTCTTTTATTGCATATTAATTGAACCAGGTTTCTCTTTTGTACTTATTTGTCAGGCCTTGGATATTGACTGTTGTGGTTTGCCAAATTGGGTGTTGAATATTTAAATCAGTGTGTACTGTTGAGTTGTTATTGCTAAAGTTGTCTTTTAATGTATGATCATTTGAGGGGGTAGTGAGATCTATAAAAGTTCATTTTTGTATATCTCTGGGTGTTTTTTCTAATTGTGTGTTATAACTGTTATATGATGAATTTTCTGATGATGAGAATTCTGGTGTGTTACTCATTGATGATTTCTAGGGGGGAGGAGGCTGCACTAGAAATCAGTTCTGAGATTGCATTTAGTGCCTTGTACATATTTTAGTCTATCCTGCTTATGGACTTGTAAATCTGTTATTGTTGAGCTTGGATGTTTGAGTGCTCCTTTTCATTTGATTGTGTACTAGATATTTTGTTTTGATTGAAAAATCTTCTTCCTTATTCTCAGTTATCATAGTATCTGTGAGGTTGTCTTCAAGAACCTCCAGGTTGTATACTCTTTCATCCATATCAATAATGTTTTCTTTAATTTCTTCAATTTCTTGTTTGATTTCTTTTAGAAAAGCTATAATGTCAGTTAGTGTTGGTGTGCTCTCTTCCATCTAGCTTGATTGGCGTTATTCATATTTGGCTACTGCTGCATAGGATCCTGGCTTGATATGGTAATGCTGTAAAGGTCTGGTTTGGCTTCTGATTGGAGTAGTGCATGCCAGTCCGAACTTGTTGTATAGTTTGCAGAATTTTTTCACTTGTTCTTTATTGTATTCCCTTCATTGCAATCTTTTTTCTTTGATAGAACAGTCATTGAGTAGGTGATCTGGGCTATCGCAGATTGTGTATAGTTTGGCTTTAATTGATTGCCAGGTATAGTTGAAGTCTCCAAATTGGAATTTTTGAGATATGGCAGCTTCTAAATCTTTCTGACTGATAAAACTGATAATCACAAATCTCTTTCTTTGGTATAACATTCTTCGTTGAATGTAGTAGGTCTTGGTCTTGGTTTATTCACAGATTCTTTTTAGGTCGAATGCAGTGATATTAAATGAAAGGTTAGTGAGCTTTGCTATGATTTGACTACGTACTTTCATTGGATCCATGTTTCATTGTATATCGAAAACTTACCGAGTCTGTTTGAGGGGACGCTCCATTTATCGATTAGGGCATATTTATCCTCTTTGTTTATATAGGTAATTATGGCTGTTTGCCACATTTGTTGAGTTAACATTGTAATATTACTCATACTCTCTATACTTGATAAAGGATTGTTGCACTTCTATGAGTTTGATATCCAGGGGGATGTCTTATACTCTGATACTGTTTTTCTGTTTTAGGACTAGGTTTGTGTATTTCATGTGAATCATGTGTTTGTTGTCCGTATTGAGTAATAGAGTATTACAGATCTCGATTGCTTCTTGTTTGTTACTCAAAATGGCAATAATATGTTTAACCTCTTTTTTCTTTTTGCTTCAAATTGTTATCAGTCTGTCTGGTAAGTTTAGAATCTTGATAAGAAAAGTTATCTTTTGAGCTATGGTTCTATCTGACAAGTCCATGGCTGGAATACCAATCTTGGCTCTCTTCCTACTATAGCAGGTAGTTTTATTGAAGGGAAAGAAGAGTCTTTGTTTAGTGGTTCAACTGTTCAACTTCTGTTTGCCTTTGTTGCCAACTTGTTGTCAGCGTGAAGTTGAACCTTGATTTTCTTCTTTTATCTCCATTTTCATGTCTGAGCCATTTATGCGTACTGCTCTTGGTGTCTTATTGATTATTTCTAGGACTTTTTCTGCTATCACCGTGTTGGTTGTTGTTGGGATATTGTTGAGTTGATTCATTGTTGGATCTTTGTTAACTGAGATGTTTTTTTTGACTTTTTCACTCCAGTTGGTAGTCTGTATAGTTGCTGTTGCTGAATTAAATGTGATGGTTTGTGTTGCCAGGTTCTGGGATAGGTTTTGAGTGTTGAAATCTTCCCTACGGGATTTATTTTGATTGTTTTTTTTAGCTTTTTCTTTATTTATAGTGTTTTCCTTTGCTGCTCACATTATTGTTTCTGTGCATGACTTGTTTGTGTTACCTCTGGTGAGGATGTTCTAGTTGTTGTTGGGTCTGCATTGGGTCATTTTGCTGCAAAGTTCTCTTTGAGAGGACATCTCTCCATTTATATTTTCTTTTTCTTTAAAAATTACTATTGTTGTAGACTATCCCGGCAAGTCTGTTACTAATCTGTAGCACCTTGCATAATCCAGACTTCTCAAGAATACTCTCAAATGACACAAAGAAGATAACACCTCCTATAAAGAACACTTAGGGAAGGCAGAGGTGTAGTGATTGACTCGGCCGAAGGTAAGTGTCTCTTTATTGTGTTCTGTTTCTTTGGTATATCACTAACGTTTATCTCTATTCTCAATGAGGGCTTTTTTTCCTAATATATTTAGCTCTGCCTTTTCAGTATATATTGGTAAGCTATTTATATTTTTCTATCTAACAATAGCTATCTACTTTACAATTAGCTATACTAACTCTAAGCTTTGCTAAACTTTCTATGCTTTTCAATTACACACAGTTTCCTTATCAGTACTTGAGTCTTATCTATAGTTTCTTACCTTGCAACTCTCAATCTTTCATGCCAGACTTCGGGTTTTTGGATTCTAGACCATTATGTGTAAATCATGTCATCCACGTGATCCATAACACCATAAAAGAAAATTTTTTGAAAAAATAGATCTGTGGGAAAGAGTTTTTTTTGCTATCTAAACTCAATTAGCTGCATTTCCAGGTGATAATATATAGGATCAGATATACATTTTAAACAACATTATTGAATACGCAAAGAAAGATAAACAATAAAATTAGATTCTAAGTCAAGACATGTCTAAAGTATATAACTCAGTCAATATTAAGATACTACAACTAGCTTTATAAAGAATTCAAATATCAATACAAATTACTCAAATCCTTAGAACTATACTGCAAGAATGATCTAATAAAGTTATAATCTGTTTTGATCTAACAAAAACATATCAAATAAAAGATAGAATTGAACAAGATAATACAATATCACAGTTCTCTAGAGAATTTTCTATAATCCTTGTCTCTCAATGGTTAGTCAACTTCACAAAGGATATACAATTAGCTCTGTAATCTGCACTGACTTCAAAAAGGGTTGGACAAATAAGATAACTAATATCATTGTTAGTACTTATATATATAACACCAATTGACTGATAAGCAACAAAAGTAATCTCCAAAGAATAATGAATCCAGCTGAAGAATTCTATCACATAAATTATATTCAAGTCAACTCAGCAAAGTTGTAACTAATTGACATTAATACAAAAAAAGAAAACATCAGCTTGAAGTAAAAATAAATAGCCAAATAATATAGAGGTATCCAATAAACACATTAGTCAGAATTTTTGATATCTGGTATAACAGCTTAGACTAAAAAGACTAACAGAAAGCTCTAATATAACAAAAGATCACAAATATATGTATATTTTTAGGTATTAAAAAAGCAACTGCCAAATAAACACAATATATTATCAACTATATTCTTATACCTAATATTGAATATCTCTGCAATAATATCATCCTAACTAGATAAACTTGTAACTAACTAATGGGTAAACTTACATCAGTATTAAGCACAAAGTCAGACTTGCAGAACAATACCCAACAATATACTATACAATTAACATGAATATAATACAATGTATCTTTTTTTTTTTTTTTAATGCTGGCGTAGTCATGCTATGTAGCTTTTAATTTAATCATTAATATTCCCTTATGTACACAAATTGAATTGCGAGAAAATACATTTATGATGGTG
>CAJVPT010000865.1:0-25102 GCA_910592055.1 Acaulospora colombiana | reverse complement strand
TTATCAGGTTAAAGCAATCACAGATTAAGTACTGGGAACCTCTCAACCTGCTCACATGTAACTCATTAAACCATCTTTCAGGAAGGGGTAACTTCGTATTACAAGTACTGAAATTGATCAAATATATGGAGATAACTTTTCATAGCTGGAAGTGAAATAATATTTTTATTTGGAGTACCGGAAATAGACCAATTAAAGATCATTTGTTAACAAATAAATATAGTAAAGTTATCCTATCACTCAAACATAATAAGTTGATATATATAGATCAGCTTATTAACTATGAAACTAGAGAAGTATTGGACTGGCAAATGCTTCAACTCTTATAAAAGACAAGTAAGAGTCCTATTCCAGAATGGTACTTGTTAATAACAAAAAAAATACAAGGAAATAAACTAGGACAGCTTATAAGAACTTGGAAAAAAGATTGGTTAAAATGGAGTTCAGAATATCAAGTACTCAATCTTAACCTTAATAAAAGGCAAAAACTTTGAGTGGTTATCAAAAGCAACAATCAGCAGCAACAACTTGTTTGGGGAAAGTTAATTTTAGATAACAATAAAAGACACATTAAAATAGATTATTTCAAATGTGACAGCTTCAAGGAAAACTTAGGATCAGATCTGATGTGATGCCAGGGCTACCAAGAAGGGATCATGATTGAAAACTGATGCATAGTAGAAGCAAACATATAACAAATATATATGATTCCTTATCTTAATACTAGGAAATCTACAAGAACAACTCAACTTTTAAAAATTTCTTGTTCCAAGGTAGCCCTAGAGGGATCAATAAGTAGAACAATTCATATAAACTCTATAACTACACAATGTGATATAAGGCAACTAGAAAAAGTAGAGATAGAGAACTGGGAGGAGAAGCTCATTAAAGAGAATATTAAAGAAGGTACATATCAAACTCATCTGATCGAAATTCTTAGGCGTAACAAGGGGATAGTAGTAATAAACCAATGATCTTTTACTTGGATGGATCCCTTGTTGATCATAGAAATGAAAATATAAAGATGGGTGCAGCATGGATGCAAATTGGAAAAGCAGAAAGAGAAAGCAAGTTTCAAGCAGGGGTAGCTGATTGTCCTTTGTCCACAAGAGAAGAACTAATAGCGATAGTCACCATACTACTAGTAGTACCAATTAATAGTAAGGTCTGACAGTCAAGTCTGCATCTCCAAATAGAAAACTATAGAAAAGGAGGATCCCAAAAAAATCCACAAAAGATGGCTAAAGGAACAAAATTGCTCCTTGTGGGCATGAATGTTGAGCCTGGTAAAGAAAAAAGAATTAGATCTAAATCTTATCAAGATTAAAACACACTCCAACATTTAATACAATGAGAAAGCAGACATTTTAGTCAAAGAAGTGTTAAAGTTCCCAACAATAGAATAGCAAGATCTGGACTCCCCTAACATTATTAGTGAAATCAAATGGCAAGATATAGTGCTGGATATTCCAATAAGACAGTTTATTAAAAAAAACTAATGCCAAAATAATGACACACCAATGGACAACTCAAAATAGAATAAATAAAAAATGGAGTCATCAAATCCAAGACCAGCACAGGTACACATGGAACCTAGTTTGGGAACAAATGAATAATGTGCATACATGGAATACCTCTTTCAAAGAATCACAAAGAAAAAGTTTTCTTGTTAAGATGATTAGCGATAAGTTACCCATGTTAACAAAACTAGCCACAAGAAGACCAGACCTATACAAGTAAATAAAATGTCTCACATGTGGACAGCATGAAGAGACAATAAAACACTTGCTAGAATGTCCAGTATATAGAACTCAGTGACAAAAAACCTGGCAGAAGGGTATGGAAGATATGATGCAAGGTTTCAATAAACTTCTGGTAGATAGGAAAAAGGTGTCAGAAGAAAAAGAGATAAGCCTGGCAGTTGATGACAAAATAGAAAGAAGAGAAATAGATAAGAAAATAGCTCAATTAGTGGAAAGGATCTCAAACACTGGTTGGGATATACTCAACTTCTGCATGGGACTAATTAAAAAAGATCTAATGAATAAGATAGCAGACTCAAAGTGCTATGGAAAGAGAATCAGTAAAGAAGCAAGAAAATGGATAATAAAGATATAGAAGAAAACATGTAACCACTTCAGAAAGAAAATTTGGAATGTCAGATATGAAAAGATGATAGAGTGGAAACAGATATTAGGAATCAACAGAGGTGACAAGATCAAAAGGCTGATACATCTGCAGAAGTAAAAAAATAGGACTAAAGTATCAGGAAATCAGTTATATCAAGTACCATTAAAGAAAGAAGAATCAGAAAATGTGATGCTCAAACAAGTCATAAGAGATGGGATAAAGTATGAGATGAAATGGTTGGGTTTTAATCTCTGTCAGAACTCAAAAGAATGATCTGCAGTAGTAATCTGCAGGCAATAATATTAGAAGTTGGAAGGGTATTTATCTGAATTCCCAATGGAGCAATAAATTACTTTCAAAGTTGCACTTAGAAAGGTAAAACAATCAAGATGAGTGGGTTAGTTAAAGAATTAGCTTTAGCACCTCATATTATATATACAGTTTACAAATGTTTAATAAAGTATACGTAACTAGCCTGACAGAGGGCAAAAAAAAAAAAAAAAAAAAAAAAAAAACAATTTTTAAATTATTAATTATGCAATCAAAAATTTTGAAATTTTTATATCTTAATACTTATTCTATTTTTTATATTTTTTAAAAAATTTTTATTAATATATTTTAAAATTTTATTATTATTAAATATCTTTATTTTTTTATTATTTATTATATGATTTATGATAACAGTCAATCAAAATCCTTTAAAAGTAAAATTTTGATAAAGAAAGACAATAATAAAACTTTAAAAATTTTATATAAAAATTTTTGAAAAAAAAATATAATAAATAAAATTAATATTAATAAAAAACTCTTTATCAATTCCTCCTACTTCATGAAAATTTTCTTTTTAGGAGGTTTTTTTTTTCCCTTTTCCTCTTCTTTACTCCATGTGAGGCTAATAACTATGTAGTAAACAAAGTTTAAAATATGCTAATACTACATAAGACTCTGTTATCTGACTTGCTGATGCATGGAAGGCATTATGTCTAGGGAAATGCAAGTAGATCTGCACTCTGCACATGGCAAACGTTTAAGACAAAAGAAACTGATATTTGAAAGGGAAACACTTCTAGAACAAGGCTTTGTGTATGCCTGAGTTGTCTTAGATAAAACATCTTTATTATTCTTAGTCTTCCTCAACTCCTTAAACTTCTTTCACCTTTTCTTTCTTCCTCCGTTTATCCTCACCCCTCCATTTTATATTCTTCTTGCCAATGGATAGCTTTTCCCTTTTCCAAGGTTTTCTTTCTAGGCCTCCCACTCCTTTCTTCACTGAACCATTCCATCAATCCCAAGGTTTTCTTTCTAGGCCTTCCACTCCTTTCTTCACTGAACCATTCCATTAATCCTATGGTATATCAAGTCTTTGTTCTGGTCAAGATAGTGGACTTAATTCATAAAAAAAATCAAAACAAAATCTCTTACAATTGAGAGATAAATTTGTGACAAGGGAAGTCATATCTTTAAAGTTTTAGATACACCTCTCTATAATCACTAACCATTTACAAAGCTATCTGAATGAAGAAGAAATGCAATGGCAAGAATGTTAGTCAGTAGCACCAAAAGTAGGGTTCTACTTATTGAGAGTCTAGACTACTATTTAATCTTGATTAAAGAATAAATGACTAGTCAAGAGCTCTTGTTCTGAATACTTGATAATATCACCATTATCCAACTCAAGAAGAATAACAATAGGACCTCCTTTTGTTTTAACCATTTCTCAAAACTTCATTAAAAACTGTGGTCAACTTATCCCCTCCAAAATATTGGTACTTGGTTGATCATACCTTATTAGATTTAAGGCCTCTAGTAAGGAAAAACCCATGGCTTATATCTCAAATCAAACTGGTTTCCAGGTTCAGTACAATAAAAACTTGAATCTCCTAACTACATCATTATATACATTACCATTTACCCTAATGAGTATTTTTACCGGTCAATAGTAAACTAGTAGCTAGATATTATTTACAATTTTTCTCTTTTTTCATATAAGTTTTTAGAGTTTGTAAGGGCCTATCCATGTAATAGACATTAGTTAATTTATTTGATAATTAATCTTATAAAAACTATTCATATAATTGTTTATGAAACTCTTTATTGATTTTCTAATAATATATAAAAAAAGAGATTTACAAGAAGTTTCTATACTTTTAATCAATAAAATCTTTATACTTTTATTAAAATAACTTGAAACTTGTTTTTAAGAGTTATTATTTTATTATTCTTTCTTATTTGTTTATAAACTTCTTTAAATAAAAACTTAGATTTCTAATGGTCTAGATAAACTATTTTCTTTACTAAAGATAAAAAAGTTCTAGAAAGTAAAAGAATTATTAATAGAATATTATTTTTAGAACTGGAAATAATATAGAAATAGAGATTTTATCAATAAGAAAAGATTTATTATTCACATTTAATATATATTTATTACAAATTCTTTTAGATTATCTATTGTTTTTTATAATTTTTTTGATAAATTTTACTTATTATAACTTGATTCTAAATTTTTAATAGTATAATATCATCTAATATTTAATTAATTATTATGAAACATATTAATAATATAATATAAACAAATCTTATTGACTATATTCATATGTTCCAATAAATCATTAATGAAAAAAAGAAAAATCATTAATACAAACTTTTCTATTTCTAATAAAGTATAACTAAAGTAAAGAAATTATATGACTATTAGAATATGCATCAAATTTTCTAAGTAATAAAAAAAATAGTTATTTATTCAAACTGAGATTTTTAGCTTTTTATTATCTTGATTAAAAAAAGTATATAAAAAAGATATTTCTTTATCCTAATTAAATAGTAAGATTAAAAAATAGAAAATTGTGAATCACTATTCTTCTCTAAGATTGAAACTATATTTTTTTATATATTATATAATATTATTATAATTAACGAAAATTTTTATTACTTTCAAGATTTTCTTACTATTATAAGGTAAAAAGATTATTAAAAATCTAACTTTTTAAATAATAGAAAATAATTATTAGTAAAATTCTTTTAATTAGGCATACTTTCTAGAAGATGTTGAAATTATATAATATATATTAATTATAAGATTTATAATTTATTTATTTATTTAATATTATCTTCTGATATTATTCTATAATCGGATTAATGAGTGTCAAACATTGATTGCACACAACGGTATATAATCTTATAAAAAATTGTTCAGAGATCGGTAATGAAACTAAACTCAAAATCAAAAAATATTTAAGTATTTTTAAACTAAATTTACCTGATCGCAGATCTTGTTAATGCCCTCAAAATTTGGATCCTGAGGATCCGCATTCTTCAATTTTATTGTATGCGTGTATTCTAGGAATACGGATGCCACGTCAGAAATATTCGCGCACCTAAAGGTCAACTAAAAAAAAAAAAAATTAGTTGGTATATCAGCAAACGATATAAAATTTGGGGTAAGGTTTCAAGAAGTTTCATTCTTACTCTTGCAGCTTCACCCCTCCTAATTTTGACAACTTTACTGTAAGTGTCGGAATTTTTAAACACCAGGGCTATAGTTGCATATCCCATAACTAACGGTATAGCAGCAAATTTAAATACATTAACATTATCAAGTTTAGTTAAGTAGGTAATTACATCGGGAACGTGCGTAAGAACATTCAAAACTACAGAATTAAGACAATATAATGCAATAGTATTGTTTTCCGGTAAGGTCAGATCCTCTATTTCATCCACATATTTTGACCAAATTTCCTTCGGCCAAAATCTTCGATTCTCGACGAGGTCTTCAAAAAAATCTTGCATGATGTTTATTTTTTGAAGAAAGATGCCCAATGATATAATTCTATATGTGAATAGTCATTAATGGTACATTAGAAACCAACGAATGGACGGTTATAAGGAATGCAATTTTAGTGTGCAAAATTTGATACTACATTTCTGAGTTATCGATCACGTCCGGAATATTTGCGCCAACTATGTTGAATAGATCACTGATGCCTATTCCAACCAATCCGGCGACATAATAACAATATAAATTTAAATCTTTGAAAGATATTATGCCATACTTATTTTGTATCGCGAGTAACGCAAAATCCGCCATTCCATTGCCCATCCTCTTCGTGATATCCAAAATGATGTTTCTACACCTATAAAGAAACAATGAAAAAAAATCATGATAAATTCAATATAAAATACACAAACATAGAAAATATGAAAGTAATAAATACTCTCTTGGAAGAAGGAAAAATTCTTCGATCACGACATCAAATTCTTCAAGCAGTTGACGATCTCTTTCGTTCGGTCCGTCTTCAAATAAAGTGTCAGCAAACATAGCCGAGCGGATTCAAAAGATAGATGTACAACTTTAAAACCCACTTTGCGTAAAAGTCCATCCGCGCTCGTTTATTTTTTCGTGGAAATTTCTTAACAAAGGTTCTTTCACTTCGATAGGTAATGTCATGTCGTCTTCGATCGTATCCATCCCTCGTAGACACAAATAAAATATGCAAACCTACTCTCGTTAAAAGATGGACTTATCCTTTCTGTTAGAATTTTAGATCCACCACTTACGAGGTCACGCATTCCGGGATCTAAATCCATGATAATCGGTGCGAACGACCTTGATGTCCTCTCCAAAAAGTAATAACATCTTTCTTTTGTTCTACTCCAGGTAGACTTGTCTGTCGCGGCTGTCGGTCGGAAGAATTTGTAACGTATCAGGGAGAATAATTCTGATGGATAAAGGAATGATTCGAAGTATATTGATGCCATGGTTTATTTTTTAAAAGGAATGATAAATATTCATATATGATTTCTTTCTCTAGGTCCTGAATCAGACAATGATTATAAGAAACTTACAATATAATAGTTGCGACGTGAAGGTATTACGTGACTCGATTAACTGCATGCATGCTTGCTATTGTTATGCATTCTATTTATAGAATTCATACGACGAAGCATTTTTTAGTTTTTCTACAGTCAGACCTCTATATAGTCACCTCACATATAGTCACAAAATAAATGTAGCCACATTTTTTTATTTCCCATATAGTCACTAACTCTCTATAATCACAGTTTTCATGTTTTATACGTAGGTCGCATGACGTCAATCGTTATTGCAAACAGACACGTAAATAGTAAATATGATATGAACGAAATAAATTTTGCTTTTATGCAAAGATTTTACGACTAGCATTCACTTTGAGTTTTGATTACTTCCCTCCGATCATCTCAGTCACCGTTTAATTTAAGAAAATACATCGTAGATAGATAGATATATATATATTCTTTTTCGACATTTCGGGTTAGGTAAATTTCCGTTCTTTTATCTCGGCCGTTCGATTGCTCGTACACATTAACATGCTTTCTTATGAAGTTTCATGAAGACGTATTGACAAAGTCATTTATTTTGTATTTAATTTATATCAACAGATATATTCATTCGTTACATTACCTACTACCGTCATGTCGGCTGATACTACCGATAAGAGTAGCGTATTTTACACATGGGTCGTGAAAGACTTTCAAGAAATACATAATGACATGAGAATTGGAGAGGTCATGTTTAGTGAAAAATTCTACTCTCCAAAGCCCACTTACTTTGACGAAGACGAGGTATGCGAAAAGCCTATCCATGCTTGGCGCATTCAGATATACCCAAAGGGACGCAAAGGAACTTCTGAATTTTTTTCACTCTACTTGAAAGCCTTCTCAACGGATTATGAGGTGAAAAACGCCGTAAAATCCAGAACGACGACAAATATGATTGAGGTATACAGATACACCGGAAACGGAGCCATGAAAGATGACAAGTTGACATTCCTCTCGAGAATGGCCAAGAAAAGTCGGAGATTCTCAGTGGACAACGACGAGGATAGTTGGGGTGTAATAGAGTTTTGTCCGTTTAAGGAAGTGTTCCCTGGTAATGAAGTTAATTCTAGGACTACGTTGGTCATCAGAGTTCATGAGTTTGACGAGGGGAAGTCGTCGCCGCCTGAAGATTCAGTGATAGGTTATAACCTCAAGGAGTTACTCCACCAACCTTCATTATCAATGGAAGAATTCTTTGATGATGGCAAATTTAATGACATAGAATTTGTATTTGATTGCGGAATGAAAATTCGTGCAAATAAGTTTGCACTTGCGCTTCGGTCAACATACTTTAAAAAATTATTTAGCGGTGAATGGATGGAGTCAAAGGCAATGTCGATTCCAATTAGAAATGCCAAACCCGAGCCTTTTGATGCCATGATCTATTATCTTTATTCAAATAAATTAAATGACGATTTGTCGCTAGACACGTTAAAGGGTATCTTTTACGAGGCAGATATGAGAGAGATCGACGGACTAAAGGATCTGGTGGTCACGCGCATTTGTGACATGATGAATGCAAGTAATTGGGATGAGGTAGTGGAATTCGGCTTATTTGTGGACAATGAAAAATTGAAGAAAAAAGCGTTATCCTATGTGGCGAAGCACTGGGAAAAACTGAAGACCACAAACGAGATGAAAAAGTTATTGCGACTTGAGTCGATGGATTGGGTTGCGTGGATTGAACGTATGAGCAGAGCTAGGATGTTTGGAGAACTGCTCTGAGTTTTGGATCTTACGACTTTTATATCACGATGAGTTCATGATACCAAAATGTCGCTTTCTCATGACCGATCGACCTCACTCTTTTAAATTATTTTCGGAAATTGGCTTCATTTGAATTTCACCCAACCAAAGTCTTCAGATTACCGATAGAATTCAATCAGAACCTTCATAGTATATGACCAATCACCTCTCCAATAACTATCACATTATTATATTATGGATTAATCTACCCATAACTTATTTTCCCATCATTTCATTTGAAAGATATATCTGTATATTCGTCACGTTATCATTTCGAAAAAAAGAACTACAAAGATGCAAAGAAATAAAATTGGTTGTTTATGTCTTTGTAGATGTGCATATTTTGTTTTTAACTGGTGTGTTGATTTTAAATGAAAGGCATGATTTTTAACTTTAATATAGCGTACGTATAAACGTTAAATATGAATTAATTTAAAGAAAGAACTTTGAACTATATAAAAAATATTTTCGGTACTAAAATTGATATTTTTATTTATCAAAATTAATAAAATATTATATTGTTTATAAAATCTATTTCAATTATTTAAGTTGTCCTCAAAAAAAAAAAAATAATAATAATATTTAATCAAGAAATTTTTTCGCGTACCGAATGATCCATTGAATTCCACAATGTAAAAATTTGAGAAATAAATTTAATGACGAAAAACGAAAAAAAAAAATCATTAATTTATCTTAAGAATTACATTATTATTAACTAATTTATTAAAATAAAATAAATGCATGTGATTAATTCATCTCTTTCCAATTTTCTAATAGACGTTTTCTTTTTTTAAATGTCTCTAGATAGTATTGTCTTATTTTTTTCTCAATTTTTTTTTTATATTATAATACTGTATATTCAGTATCACCTTGCTTAACCTTGATTCTATCAAACATTATTTTACTTCTAACTCAATTTGTTAGAAAGCTGACCATTCTTCTTTGGTTGTTTCTCGAATTACATTACTATTCTAGAGTGGTTTTAATAATATTTCTTATTTTTTTTCTCTTCTAGTTTATGATATATAAACTTGAGATCTTTTATTGTATCTTGAATATTCTTTTTTGGAGATTTCTATAGCATACTAAAAATACTGTATTAGACACAATAGTTTATAATATGATGATTTGAGTTATAAATTCTATTATATTTTTCTATAACTGAGCTAAAAATCCATAGCTTATCTATTTCTTTCAATATTTCTATTTTATTGAAAAATCCTATTAGTTGCAGAACTTTTTTATATTTATAAACTCTAGAATATATTTGTGATTCTTTTTTTCAGATAACATTAATTTTTTGATTACAAGTTTGTTGAAAGTTGTTTTATACTGTATAATAGTTTTTTGAAGGTTTCCCATAGTTTATTTATTTGATTTTCTCTTTTGTTTTAATTAAATTTTTTTTGAAGCATAGATTCTAGTAATGTCTTGAACTTATGATTTAAACTTTCATAAAATACTTATTATTGTGTTAGAAATATTCCTTTTATATCAATTAATTTTGTACATATATAAAAGATCTAATGATTCCATTTCTTACAAAGAGGTCTTTATTATAGTTATTAGAAATAAAGTATGTAATCACTTTTAGTAATATCTTTTATGTCTTGATTATTAAATTAAAATAGTAAATAATTTATTAAACTATAAAATATTCATAAATAGTTCATTCTGATACTATTTGTAAAGCTCTATCTTATTGAAGTTTTTTTCTTGCCTTTCTGTATAACCTATATGTCTATTCATTAAAGAAGTTGAATAATAGAATTTCTGTATATCATAATGGTTTAAATTTTGCTTTAAAGAAGGATTTTTTATTTTTTGATAAGTTGTATATTGTATTAAAGTTCTTCATTACTATTATATAATAGTCTTGTTTATATATATTTTTTTTTAATAAAACTTATTACTTTTTTTTTTGTCTTCTTATATCTTTGTTTATTTGATGAAATATAAATCTATGTAATATAGATTTTTTTATGAGTATATTAATAGAAATTATATACAGTATCCTTCTTCTTATTCTATTAATATTATTTTTTTAGATCTTTTCTAGTTAAAAGATTGATTTATATTTCAAATTATGTATTTTTATTAATACTATAAAAGTATTTATAGACCTTTTGATTATTAAAAACTTATTATATAGTAATTTGAATTAATTTTGTTTTATATAGTCCCAATATATTTATTTCTTATTTTAACATCTCTTTAATAAAACTTTATTGTTTTATTTTATTTGTAATATCTTTAATATTATATATACCTATTTTAATTACTTCTTTATATCTCATCCTTTTCTATTGTTTTTTCTATTCATCTATATTTATTGTTATTTTTTAAAATTATTTTTCACTCATCTTGTAAAAATGTTATGGTATCTAAATTCTTATTATCATCTATTTTACTATTGTTTTTTTTTTTTTTTTTTTGAATACCCATAGCCAGGCTAGATTGTTAATTTATTAATCAATTGAAAACACAAGTACATTTTCATTCAAGCAACATAATATATACTATAGCTAAACTATTATTTTAAAATCTAACTATCTCGTCTTAAGCATAAAAATATCTAAGTTCAACCTTAGGAACAATATTTCACTTTATAATATCTTTGAATGAAAACTCTTCTAGTCCACTGCATCATTGCCAGCAGATTGTCACTATCGTATATTTAATTAAGCTGTTGAAATACAGGAAACTACAAAAGGATGGGTTAAAAAAAAAGGAGAGAGGGGATATCTAAAAATGTTTAAATAGATGACAAGAAAATAAAAAGGTAAAAATTGAAAAAAAATATTTCCAGCTTCCTTTAAAGACCTGTTTCTCAAGACCTCTTCTCAATAAGAAATGCCTGATTGGAATATTCTTTCTTTTCCTAACCGTCTGAGGAACTTATCCATTCTTGATCTTAATTTTCTTCTTGTATATTGTCTAAGAAAACTTATCACCTAGTGAGAGCCTTTACTTCTAGGACACACTTAGTTTCAACCTTCTTTGGACTGTGATTTTTTATTTACCTGCAGTAGATAGATAACTTATAATAAATCCCAGGTTTTTATGTGATCTAGTAAGAACTAAGTCATATTGTTTCCGTATAATATCTTCCAACAGCCATGCCTAATTAAAGAAATTTTACTGATATACATCTTCCATTATCCAAAAGGTCAGATTTCCCAATAATCCTTTTGCCTTATAATAATGGGAGGTTAACAATAGTGGTAGGGATTCTCGTTGATTATAATATCTTTCAATAACTTCTGAAGAAATACATTTTCAACTGTAACCAAAGGATTGAAGCTTAGCATGGACTAGAGATCATTTGATCTTATGGTCTGACTGGGATAAGAGGAAGACCTTGATCTTGAACTTTGTCTGACCAGAATAATAGTAAAGAAAGACCTTAACTTGAACAAATAGCAGCTTTTTTACCACCTGGGGACTTGTTGCTCGTATCTTATTGGTCTCATGATATTTGATCTATAGGTTAACCTAATTGGAGGAGTGGAGCAAATGTGGGGTATCAATCAACTCTTTATGTTACCAATGATATCATCAGAACACATGAGGGGATCAATAGGAACTTGTTTACATTCTGTTACTAATGTGTTTCATGTCAACCAATCAGATACCAGGTGACATTGTGCTATCAAAAATTCAGGATCAAACTGAGGTAGGCAAAATTCCCCAAGAAAACCATGAAAAATAGTAGACACTTTAAGAGAATATAAAACAGTATGTGAGAAGATGAATAATAAGCCTTCCTCTGTCAACAGAACTTCTATTGTTTGTCGCTTCTAGTTCTGTAAGGCAATAATCCACTTGTCAGTTCTTTTACTTCCTAGAACCTTCTTATCCTTAGTAGAGGAAATACATACTTGAGTCTTTTCAAGCCACTAGAGACTCAAGTTTTTATTCAAAGAAGTTTATAAACAAGTAAGGAAAGGTAGAAAAGATACATGAAGATAAGTTTCAAGTTGTTTTAATGAAAGTATAAAGACTTTATTAGCAAAGAAGTATAAAACTTCTTGCAAACATCTTTTTTATATGTGGTCAGAGGATCAGCAGAAAGAGTTTTAAAAAAATTCTATTTTATTATTGCTTTTTAATATTTGTTTATTACCTATATTTGTATTATTTGATAAGAAAACAATAGACTCTTGGTTCTCTTGATTATTATGAAAGACTGATATGCTTTTAGAAATAGTTTGCTTCTTTATTACTTTTTTTTTGATTTTCTAAAAATTATTTATCCTTTTAAATTATCTATTATATTGTGTATTTTCTTTAAGTTAATTAGAATATTTTTTATTTTAAGTCTTATTTCATTTCAGAGTGTTTATATCTGCTATTTAATTAATTTCTTATCAGTTATTTATAGTTTTCTATTATAGTATATTCATCTTTTCTATTCCTTTTTTATTTTATTTTATTGTTATCTTACTATCTGATTTGTTTTTGATTTTTAAAGCTATAATATTTTAAAGAAATAGAAGTAAAGTTTATAGATTCATTATCTAATTGTAAGTCTGATACTAGCTTATTATCTATTTCTATATTTTTAGATTTGAATTTTATGTTTTTAATTTTATTTTTGTGATTCTGTCTCTTTAGTTTAAATATAGGTTTAATATTTCATGAAAAATGAAGTTCTTATAAAAAGATATGTTGACTATATACATTTTCTCTATTTTCCTTTATTATAAAACAAACTATTGTAAAGTTTCGCTTCTTAAGTATATAGAAATCTTTAAGTATATAGCATACCTTAACTTGAGTACTATTTAATACTTTGACTAACAGACTAATATAGGTCTTATTAATACCTAGAAGTCTTGTTAAATTATTATTTCTTTTAATTAGTATATTGTTAATTTTATGTCAATAATTTCAAATTTAAAAAATATAGCTCTCGACATTTCTATATTAATTAAAGTTATCTATTTTGCTTCTGTATCAAAACTAAGATATTTGTATTATTTTATATAGGCTTTTATCCAAGGTTTTATATTTATCTTATAAATATAGATATTTTAAATTTCTTTATATTTTTTTAGATCTGCTGCTATAAGATATTTATTAACTTTTTAATTTTTATGTTTTTTTTTTTTTGGAATGGAAGCTTAACTATGTTTATTAACTTTGATAACATAATATACAAATTAATGCAGAGATTACAAAGGTTGTCATATGGAGCCATATATTATTTATGTCAATGAAACTCCCTAAAACCCAACCTTTAATGGATTTACCAGGTGGCTTGTTGCCCGAAGATATCCGGTTGAATTAAATTTCTACTATTACTACTATCTAAAAAAAACTAGACACCCCTTATTGGATCTTCAATCCTTCCAGAGTCCTCCCAACTAATATGCCATAGTGAACTTGCTAGTTTCAAGAAAGGAGAGGTACACCTTTTTTTTGATTCTGGTGATTATGGCCTGTCACCAATTACCGAGTATGTTCAGAGAAAGAGTGTGAGTTCAATAGATATTTTGTGTCATACAAGGGTAAAAAAACCATTTGGATCAAAATGGAAAAACCCTAGAGTGTTTTTAAAATGGAAGAATGGTTGTGTCTTCGAGAGTTGTGTGAATTCTTGAGGTTCCATTTCAATAGAAGAGGTACTCATTCCATAGTCATGACACTTTCAGAGAATAATGAGAGAGAGGAGACCACAGTCCATGTGATATTTATTTACCCACATTCCAGCCAATGACTTATAATGGACCTAAGGTTCTTATGGAGCTTAGAAAATGCATTCACATTATGTGTCACATGTATCCTTGTTTACATTTCTGCTAACCATGAAGCAACCAATCCCAATATTCAGCTAATCAATCTGTTTAAAATCTGGTGCAACAGAAAATTCAAGGTCAAGCTAGAGTAGGCAAAATTCCTCAGAAAAATCAAGAAAAAACTATTACACACTGAGAGAGAAGCCGTTTCTGCCTGTGGTAGAGATGTCAGCAAGCTGACATGGAGTTGTTGACCCACACTTCTTCCTGAACTTTGGAACCTCCATAGGAAAGAGAAGGAGTGTATTTTTTCATCTGGTTTCTTCTTCCTAGAAAAGCTTTCTTACTATTAACTTCTTAGATAGAGGGTTTTTGAAGAGGAAAAGTAAACAAGAAGGGTAAAATATAACTGCTACTAAGCAAAGCAGGTATTTTTAAAGAAAGTTTAGAAGTTTTATTACTCTCAAAACATAAAGTTTTGGAGAAACGCTTCTTTGGAAATGGTGGTCAAGGATCTATGGGAAAGAGATCATGTAAAATTCAACTTTTTAATTTATATATATTAGATAAATGTATTAGATAATAATGTTTTTATTGGTTTTGAATTCTTGAAAGACACTTTTGTTCAAGTTCTTTTTTGTTTTTTTTTGCTTTTTATTGATAATTGAAAGAATTATATATTAATTAGTAAAGTTGTTCTTCTTTTAGTTTACTTCTTCTATACATTTTAGAATATCTTCTTCTTTTTATATTCAAAAGACAAGCTACTTATTTCCATTGATGAATCTTTTTCAAAAGATTTTTTTCTTCTCAAGACATTACTTAAATATGCATTAGTTTTATCTTCTATTTTTCCTAAAATATTGATTATTATTGTATCTAATTTATAGATTTTATTCTTTCTTATAAAGTATATACTGTATTTGTTGATAGAACCATATTCTTATTTCTAATAAATTAGGAGCTATATTCACCAATATAATAACTTTTAATTATTTCTTGAAGTTTTTGTTATTTCAATTTTTTTATCTCTTGAATATATATTATTATAATTTTATTGTCTACTATGGGTTCAATATCTAATTGCTCAATAATCTTTATTGATTATTATTTCAGCTTACAGTATATGAATTTTCTAGTTTTTTGATAATTCTTATAAATTCATCTTTAATATAAGATTGTAAGATATTTTCTTTTTTCCTTTTCTTAGTTATCAAGAATATACTGTATAATATATTGAATTAAAATTTGTTTCTTGAAAAAGTTGTCTTATTGACTTCCAATATTTTAATTATATATTATTTAGAATAATATATACTGTATTTTTGATAATAAAACTATTATTTTATTAAGTTTGTTATTTCTTTATTATAATAATTATTAAGAAATCCATAGAATTGACTGTTTATCATATTTTGTTGAAAAATTGATTAGAATATTTATTATATTTTCTTTTACTTACAATTTATAATATACATTATATTCTATTTACATTTGTTATTGAATTATATCTATTATTATATTATATAACTATTTTTTAATTACAATTTATAGATCAATTCTTGTTTATTTGTTTATTTAGTTTTTTATTTTTGTTTTTCATTATTAATTAATTTATTATTGTTATACAGTATTTGCAGATTAAATAAGAAGTAAACAAGCATTAATCTGTTATTTTTATTTAATAACAATTCTTTTAACTTTTAATCAAACCAATATAAATTAATATTTTTTATATATTAAAAAAAAGTTTAACAATATAATAGTTTAAATTAAAAATTAATTAATATTTAAAATGGTAAATACAAAACCATAAGTGAAAGCCTATATCAAATGGCACAAATATCTTAATTTAAATCTTGAAGCAATCTGGATAACTCCAATCAGTATAGAAATGTCAAGAGCTATATTTTTTAAGTCTGAACTTAGTAATAATAAAATCTATCAAATATTAATTAAAAGAAATAACAACTCAGCAAAACTCCTATGTATCAACAAAACCTATATCAGTTTAATAGCTAAAGTATTAAACAGTATATAGTTAAGGTATACCACACACCTAAAGATCTCTATATACTCAAGAAGCATAACTTTACAGTATTTTGCTTTAAGACAAAAGAAAAAAAAAGACAAGGCATGCAAATAATATATTTTTTTGTAGGGACATTACCTCTCATAAAGTATCAAACAAATATTTAAAACAGAAAAATGGAATCCTAAAGAGAAAAATAGAAATATAAGATTCAGATTCAGAAATATAGAAATAAACAATGAATCAATACCTGACTCACAATCAGATAATGAATCAACAGAGTCTATTTCTAATTTAGCAAGTTATTATAGGTTCAGGAATTTGAGACAAATCAGGTAACAAAGCAATAATAGAATAAGGCATGAAAGAAATATTAGAGAAGAATATTCTGCAACAGAAAACAATAGAAAATCAATCAGAAATCAACAAAGCTATAGAAATAGATTTTTTGAAGTCAATACAAAACCTGAAATAGAAAGCATACATGATCCTTTAATGAATATTCTAGCTAACCTAGAAAGACTGCATGTTAGAATAAATATTCTAGAGGGACAAACAGTCTTTAGAAGATCAAGAATCAGTAATAAGTGAACAAACTGCTTCTAAAGATATACCAGTCCTTGATAGTAATCAAGAAAAGCAACAGCTCATTACTTTCTTATCAAAAACTACAAATATGGGCAACAAATAAACTTTAAAAAGTAGTAATAAAATAGAAGAAGAGAGAAATATAAATATCACAACATTTCTACAAGAAGAATAGAAAAAATTTTTCAACAATAATAGATATAGATTAATAGAAAAAATCAAAGAAGGGAATGAGATAGGTAAAAAGGTGATCAGAATAAATATATACAATATCAGAGAAATTACAAATAAAACAAAGCAACAAAACCTAATTGAAGAAATACTAGAACAAGGAATAGACATACTGGGATTATATGAAACAAAATTAACAGAAGTTAATGCACAATGGACTTTCAATAATCAGAAAAACTATAAACATTTCCATAGTATCAACAAGATATACTATATGAGACAGGAGTTGGTCTCTTAATCAGAAGAGATCTGAAAAAAAAGATTGCATTAGTAGAGAAAGAAGAAGAATATATTATTGCCACAAATATGCTTATAAAAAGAAAAAAGATCTATATTATATAAATACAGTATATATTCCTTTAAACAAACCAAAATGCAAAATGATACAGAATAAAATAACCAGCCTTATTAAAAGAAAACATGGACAAGGCTTTCACACAATAGTAATGAAAGATTTTAATGTAATCTACAATCCATCAGAAGATAAAAAGTCTTTATCAAAAACAAGCTTCAGATTATCGTAATGACCTGAAATCCCACTATTCAACTTTTTTGATAAATGGAACTTTATAGATATACAAGTCATATGAAAAGATAAAGAAAAAACTCCAATAAGAAGAAACCTAACAAGTAGTAGTAGAATAAACTATATTTGAATCTTTTATAGTCTAACAAGTTATCTATTACTCTGATTTAATAATCAAAATATGAAAAATGTTATGAGCAGTAACTATATTATGCTCCTAATAACTTTATATGATAAAAACCTTTTTATAAGAAATAGAATCACAAAACCTCTCATAAGTATATAAAAAAGAATTGATATAAAAGATACATTTCTATTATAATGGCAAGCATTTAGTGAAAATATAGATTATAAATTTAAAATATAACTAGAACTGTTGTTACAAGAAGAACTCAATTTAAATGAAAGGGAGGATCAGGCAAACAAACTGTGAGATATCTTCGAGAAATTGTTATATAAAGCAGCCTTTAACAAGCTAGCAACAAAGAAAACATTTCAACCAGAAGAAAAGCATTATTAAGCACAATATTGAATTTATCAATTACAGAAAAGCCCTATAACTTAAAAAACTTTATAATAAAGTAGAGCCATCAAAAGAAATAAATATGTTATAGGTCCTCAGCTTAGCTATAGAAAAACATAATAATACTTATAATTCAAATCATTAGATTGAAAACTATTGTACACAATATAACATCTCAAATATATTATAGAAATCTTTAAAAAAAGACATTCAAGATACTATAGAAGGTCTTAAATTTATATGTCAAAGATTGAAAGCAAAAAAAAATAAAAGATAGTATTGGAACTACTTTAGAACAGAGATGTAATGACTTGAAAAACAATCAGAGATGGATGATTAGCTCTCTAACCAATCAAACTAGAAGTAAAATAGTACTATATAAAGTTAAGATCAAGCTAGAAAATAATGAATACATTACAACTCAAAAAAATAAAATTGAAAAGGAAATAAGATAGTATTACTGTAAGGTCTGAAAAGCTAGTTATGACAATTTACCAAAAGATTGGAAAGAAGAGTATAAACCAAAAGAATATATTCAAACATTTTGATACAATAAACTACTTGAGTCAATTTTACAAGAAGAATTAGGTGAAACATTGAGAGTACTTCTTAACAACAAAGCTCCAGAAAAATCTCAAATTAGTTATAAAATACTGAAGAGGTTAAACCAAGAAGAAAAAGACTTCTTAAGAAGAATGCTAAATAACTTTTTAAGATGAAAAGTTACTTCAAAATACTGGAAACAGAGTCATATATATTCTATAGCAAACTCAAATCTTGGGGCTATGAACTCTCAAATACTAGATCTATCATCCTATTAGAAGTTGCAAGAAAATGTTTCACCAAAATTCTTATCAATAGAATAGAAAATATTTGTAAAAACAATAATATTCTCAGAGAACTGAACTATGTAGGATTGTCAAAAGAAGGTATAGCAGAACTAATTCAAATTCTCAACAATATTTGTAAAGATACCAGAAAAATAAAAAGAAACTATAAATATTTTTCCAAGATACTGTAAAAGCATTATGATACAATTAGCCTAGATATGTTGGCAAAAGCAATGGAAAGAATCAAAGCTTCAAAAGGTTTCATAAAGATTATATTGAGTTCTTTTCAAAATAGAAAATTCCATGACATATTTAAAAATGATCTTGCAGAATTAATAGTAGCTAGAGATAGAATTGATTAAGAGGAAACCATCTTGCCTCTACTATGGAGAATTTTCTATGATCCCTTCTATACAAAATCCAGAACAATATACAAAGAGGATACAAAATATCAGTTACATAGAACTCTGACCTTAAAAAATAGACTACAAGAAGATTAGAATTAAGGCATATAGCTATAGCCTTTATAAATAACACAACATGGATAGTAAGATCTAAGGAAGATATGAAGAAGATTCTGAAAAACTGCAAGAATCTTTTACATAGCTAACAACTTGCAAATAAATGTTAACAAATTAGTATTAATAATTCTAATTGCTATTCAAAAGAGATGAAGATAGGTACTGAAGAAGAAATGATTAAAGAGCTCAATAGAATAGAACAGGCTAGATTCTTAAGAATCTGAATAAGTAATCAAAAAACTATAATTGAGCTTAAAGAACGAGTGCTTAAAAAAATCAACATAATAATAAGAGTCTTTAAATATAAAAAGATGATAGACAAACAAGCCCTCTACATTCTGAACAGAGTATTAATACCTAGAATAAAATTTAAAATATAACATAGCATATTGTTCTGAAAAATATGCAATAATAACTTAACAATAGTAATTAGAAAACTTTTCAAGAATAAAAGTGGTTTATACAGATTAATTCCCAATAGTATAATTCACTATACAAAGATCCATAACTTGAAAACTGTTTAGATATTATAAAGAGAAAGTCAAGTAACATGACTTTGCAATAGATTAAATAATCCTGGATCAGCAGGAATTATAATAATTATCAGACTCAAACAAGCACATATAAAAATTGAAAACCATTCAATTTATTAACCTGCAAATCCTTAAGTCATCTAACAGACAAAAGTATTTTCCATTTCAAGTGACCAAAATTGTTAAAAATATGGGAATAATGTTTCAAAGTGGAAAATAATAAAATATCTTTAAATAGAAAAAGGAAAACATTTGAATCAAAGAATATCTTGCACCGAAAGAATATAAAAAAGCCATACAATCACTTAAAACCAATCAACTGATGTACCTGGACTAGCTAATTGATAAAGAATCTAAAAAAAATAAAAGACTGGTGAATACTTCAGTTCTTACAAATATAAGCAAAGAATCCATATCAGAATAGTTTAAAATTATAGCCAAAAATTTCTCAGGAAAACAACTAAAATAGCTTATAAAATCCAGGAAAGAAAATTATATAAAGTGAAAATCAGAATACTCAAAAATAACCCCTAATTAAGACAAGCAAAAAAATTGTGAATAATGATGAGAAATAAAAAAAATCAGATAACCTGGAGAAAATTAAAACAAGAAAAAAAGGAAAATATTGTAATATTGGAGAATTTTATCAATCATAACTCCAACAATCATCAGGAGGCCAATATACAAAAATGTTTAAGATATTTGGAAGGCACAACACTAAATGGTGATTGTATAATTGAAAGAGAAATAGAAAAAAAATATATAGTATTATACCTCAATATAAAAAAGTCAATCAAAAGAATACAAGACTTAAAAATCTTCAATTCCAAGTTAATACTTGAAAAGAGAATCAAAGAAGTGATTTACAGCAACCAAAGCCCTTTCAAGATTTAAAATGATAGAGTAAATCATATGAACATTGAAACCTGGAAAGAATCTATTATCAAAGAACATATTAGAGAAAAAACATATCAAAATTAACTAATAAATATACTTCAATATAACCTTGGATCTAAAGAAAAACTAATCTTCTATTCTGATGGATTACTTACTAATCATGAAAAAGAAGATATTAAAATAGAAGCAGTCTAGATTCAAATAAGAAAAGAAGAAAAAAAAAGCAAGTTTCAAACAGAAATAAACAATTGACCTTCGTTTACAAGAGCAAAATTGATAGCAATTATAACAATACTCCTGATATTTTTAATTGAAAGCATGGTAAAAATCTTTATAAATAGTCAAGCATATATTTTCAAGTGAAAATCTTTAGAAAAAAAAAGATTTAAAAAGGACACACAAGAGATGACTTAAAGAAAAAAATTGGTCCCTATGAGCACATATGGTAGAGTTAATAAAAAAGAAAAATATAGATCTAAAGCTTACAAAAGTCAAGGTACACTTAAATGACTCTTATAATGAAGAAGCAGATACTGTACCTTGGTTAAGAAAGCCCTAAAATTTTTCCTGATTGAATAGAAAGATTTCACTTTACACAAAATTATAACTGAAATCAAGTGGCAAGAGACAACTCTAGATGATAAAATTAGGTAGTTCCTTAAGAATATTAATAATAAGACAATAGCTTATCAGTGAAAAAAAAAAAACTCTTTCTGAAATCCCTCAGATCCTTAGAAATTTCATTTTTAGGCAATACATTCAAGGAAAGAGACAACATATACAACTTAAAACATATACTCTCACAACACCAAAATACAAGAGACATCTTAATACAGAACAATACTTCGTGTATAGTTTTAGTCTGGTGATCACTGAGAAAACATAACATATATCAACAATCTTGATTTTTTTCTCTTTTCTAAGAAGAAGGAAATAAGTCAATATAAATTGATTCACAGTCAGAAAAGATGAGCCAATATCAATTTCACAAATCTTGTAGCCAAGCCAGTATAGGTTGACACCTTTCTTGACACTATAAGGAATCTCAAAGCAAATCTCAAATCCCTCAAGACCCAGAAGGATATCAAAGCTCTCCAAGGTCTAAACAGCCTAACATGCATATCCCATTGCCACACATATCAAAACATCTCACCAAAGTAGCGTGAACATGTATACATATATAAAGCTGTTGTCAAAATAAGTTCGACAAAGATTTATCACAACAGCACAATAAGAGCAACTAAATTTGCTAAGATTAACAATCATTATTACTACAACAGAAAGTTATCAACATAAACAGAGTGTTGGGGTCTATAAACACAACAAAAAGTTAGTGTAAATATATAAACAATACTAGACAAAATAGAATACTCAACATGTATCTAATCAAAACAAGATCAAGACATATATCAAAATAGGAGAATAGCTAAAAACAACAAGCAATACATGTAAAAGGTTTTTTTGTTCCACATGACAACATCAATATTACATGACCCACCCCTATTATTATTCTCCATACCACATATACAATGAACAAAACTGAAAAGATTCTATAAATAGTAAATAAAAGAGAGAAGAATATTATTGACACACTAATCTGACTTGTAAAAAAGTACGATGAACATAGTGAGCTATGGGCTACACAACAAATAGCTAAACAAAGACCGACTACTACTCAATATGAAGAGAGAATGTCAGTTTCAGCTCCAAAAACTTGCACAATACTTGATAGCATTATTGCAAGTATCTTAGAAATAGACAAAACTATATTCCATAAGGAACGGGTTTTAATTCAAGATATAGTATAACTTATTTATGGCAACTAGGGAAGGGCAAAAAAACAGACCTGTTTCAACCATATATTGAGGATAAATTCCTGGATATGATTAAAGAAGAAGATCCAAGTAAGACAAGAACCCTGCCTATGGAAATTGTTGCACCTGTAGAAAATGAATCAATATTGGATAATGAAATCACAATATCCAATGCTTATAAACAAGAGGAGATAGAGGAGGACATGGAACTTGAAGCCCTTAGAGAAAAGATTTAAGACCAAAATATAAGTAAATGCAGCTCATATAGTATAAGAAATAGAACTATAGGTCTTACTTCGAATCTATACTATATAAGCAAGAAAGGAGTGTATTGATTAGGTCCTAAAGCTATCCCAGAATAAGCAAAACCTTCTCCAAAAAAACTTCACCAATGGAAACAAGTGGTTGGTTATCCATTTTAAAGAAAAAGAAAACCTCTTTAAATATTTAGAAGAGGTAAATAGAAAGAAAGAAACTTTTAGTCTCCAGTAATTAGAATCTGAAATAAGAAAACATATAAGACATCCATTTGTTGATAAAATAGAGAAAAAAATATTCTAAAACCATAATCTAGAAGAAGGAGAAGATATATAGTATATAAGTTTGATAGATATGGATCATAAACTCTCTAGAAGCTATATAAAAGAACACCTCAAAATATACGGAGCTGTCAAGAATATTGATATCTATGAGGTAAAAACCAAGATTAAAGCAAAAGCCTACCTTAAGTGGTATAAGTATCTCAAAACCAATCTAAAAAAAATATAGATAACACCACTTGAAACAGAAACAACAAGAGTAATCTTTACTAAATAAGAGCTAACAGACTGAGAAATAAATGAAGTTCTGATTGAACAAAACAACATTCAGCCAGACTCCTAGGCACAAACAGAATATTTTCGAGTTTGATAGCTAGAGCCCTTAATAGTACAGAAGCTAAGGCCTGTTATATACCAAAAAATCCTTACATGTTGAAAAAACAAAACTTCATAGTAATATGTTTTACAACAAAAGAAGCCATGATAAGAGTACAAGGACTGAGACTATCCTGGAGTGTGAAAGCTTTATTAGGAGAAACCACAAAGAGTCTCAATCTAAAACCAGAAGTTTTAGAAATAGAACGGAGTATACAAGGGTGAAACAGATATAAAACCAGTGACATATTTACCATCAGACAATGAATCAATAAGCTTGATCATAACCATAAACCAGAGATAGACAAATAATCAAAGAAGAAGGTATCAGGGTCAAAACAACAATGGTCAACAAAGACACCCTAGATTCTTGAACTATCTAGCAACAGGAAGTAATAAGGAACCTCTTAAAAATATCAGAGACTCATCAGAAGGTCAAAGCAGGAGACAACAGGATCCTGAATCGATAAATGAGCATGATTCATTAAAGTTCATATTAACAAATCTGGAAAAACTGAGTGGAAGAATTGCCAAGCTCAAGAGTAGTTCAAAATTTAATTGACAAGGAAAAAAGGGGTCAGGGTGGACAAATCACTTCTAAAATGGTGCACCAGTTGATCAAGATAGGCAAGAGGAGAAAGAGTCCAGTTCTTCCTCAACAAAAACTTATAATAAGGACAAAGAACGAAAAGTAGCTCTAAAAGAAGCAGTAGAGCAATATGATGCATTAAATTTAAATGCATTCTTACAAAATGAACGTAGTATATTTTTAAGTAGCAGAAATAAATATAGAACAACAATAGATAGAGAAGAGAATAATGAAGAGATTCAAACAAGAATAGTAAGAATTGACACATATAACAACAGAGGTGCTACAGATAAAACAAATCAACAGAGTCTGATTGAAGAAATACAAGAATGGGAAATAGGTATAATGGGCATATGTGAAACAAAGCTAATTCAAATCAATGCAAAATGGGTTTTCAACAAACAAAAAGTCTATAAACACTTCTATAGTGTCAACAAAGATACACTATTTGGAGTAGGAATAAGTCTTCTAATTAGGAAAGATCTAGAAAAGAAAGTAGCCTCAATAGATGAAGAAGAAGGTTACATAATCGCAGCCAACTTCCTCATGAAAAAGAAAAAGATCTGTATTATCCAGATCTACATCCCATCAGATAAACACTGATGCAAAAAAGTGCAAGAGAGGCTAACTAAC